>JBAKBP010011630.1:5000-71442 GCA_037953745.1 Lithodes maja
TTAACCCCTTCTGTACCGGCGACGTCTTTTAAATTTTATTCTAGCTATTTTTAGACGATTTTGTATAGTTTAAGAAGGATCTGTGGTAGTCAAAGGGTTGCACGAGATAGTTCGCAGCCTCACAATTGCTAGAGGCCCCTTTTAAACTGGAAAAGTCGTCTAATAGTAGCCAGGAATAATGATAAAAGACGTCGCCGGTAGAGATCGGGTTAATTGTCAGAGCTCCTTCCTAAGCTGAATATAATCAATTTGTAGTGGCCAGATTATAATGAAGAGGAAGTCACCGGTACTGATAGGGTTAAGGTGTCTGGCAATAGATAGATAGATTACTGGAATATTCTCCAATAACCCCCCCCCCCCACACACACACACACACACACATGCAGAATAACCCTTGCATTACGGGAACGTCGATTTTGTCGTATTATTGCTGCATTTTGACGTTTGTATGCTTTCATTAATTTCATTGGAGGTGTTTGGTGGTGTGGTGAAATTAATAAAACATAGATTATATAGCATAAGAACGAGTTACGAGAGTTAAGAGGACAAAGCGTGAAGGTTGGAGGTCTTTTAAAATGTCAGAGGTCCAACCTAAGCTGAATGTAATCGTTTCATGGTGCCAGACTTAATATAATAAGGACGTCAATAATTCTGAAGGGGTTAAGGCATCTGGCATTAACTCCTTGAGGATCATGACACATTTGAACAGTTATAGGGGAGGTGTGATGGAGTGGTCTTGCCATTGGACTGGTAATCCAATGGACCTGGGTTCGAATCCTGATATGTCAATGGGAAGATATTATTGGGATGGAATTTGTGTTCTACCTAGTATCAGTGTAATACCACAAACCCCACCGAAAACCCAAATAATACCCTCATTGTTCCCTGATTAAATAGCACTGTATGAATATTCCCATATTCAAAAATATGCTATAGGGGGGCAATGCCTAGTGAGTGCATTGCTTATTAGGTGGCGTTCTGAGAGTGAGGATCCGAGTTTAGGAGGTGAGCCAGTGAAGCACTGGAGCGAGGCAGCTGTGACGCCTCCCGGCGTTGACAGAATGGTTGTGTGGGGCATTGCAACTCGCTAGCACTCGCCAGGATGGGGGGATGGGCTACAGTTGTCCTAGAATGATCTGCTTTCTTTTATTAGTGTCGTGTTGCCACAGACAGTCTAGAAATGGTCTTTGTTTTGGTCTGTGACCGCGCCTTATATTTTATATTCACTATAATATGAATGTTGCTTGTGTGGGAGGCGAGCGAGAGAGGGTGAGGGGGTACACCTGGCAGCGGGGTGAGCTATCACGCGGCTCGCTTGGGCGCTGACGGCGTTGGCGGCCGGGTGGTCAACTAGTCCCTGCCCATCGCGGCCTCGTGTGTTTTACCAGCTCAGAGCTTGCCTGACACGTGTACCACCTACATCCTTTGCAATTCTGTCCCCCATACTCGCCACTTTGCATACTATTTCTCTCTCTCGACTTCTCCTTTCTCATTCTCTAATCTTTATTAAACTCAACATCCCTTCTGGTTTCAGCATAGACGTTCACCGTCGACCAGTCGTATTGTACGCGAAGCTCTCAGATATTTCTATGTATGAGGTTTGGAGAGACGGACTTTTCCGTGTGTGTCCTCTCTCGGGAAGGTTGTAGACCGGTATATGTCTCCCTGGCAAGGTGTTGAGTGATTCTGCTTGGTTATTTAAAGCTAGACTAGGGGTAAGGTTACTGTGTCGTTGTCTCCGATGTGTGCAGTGTTAGCTAAGCCCTGCACGACATCGACAGGTACTGTGGGAGCCTAAGTTGTCTTCAGGTGGGTTTACTTTGCGAGCACAGCGCTGTGGTGTGAGAGGGCCATAGCCTATCCCTCACAACATAGTGCTGCCTCTTTGTGTTGACTTCTGAGGGATCGCCAGGATAGAACTAGGTACTAGAGACCTAGATTTATCAAGAGAGCATCCCCGTCATATAACGTAATCTTCATTATACCACCTTCGGACAACGTTAGGCTACGAGCCGCATGCTCACCCATTGTTGCCCTGCCTTGATACCCCAGCTAGACTTTATTAACTGAGAAGACACTGGTTAGAGATAAGCCCCCATTATTATATGTATGCAACATTATTATTCACTGCACTTTTGAGCCGAGGTTGTTGTTGAGTTGCACAACCCTAGTAGGCTGTTGCGTTGTGTCACGAAGCATTTCTTTAGTTGTCGAGCATTACTACCTTTGCGCAGTCTTTATTATTCGCCTGCCTATTATTACTATATGTCCTAGCATTTATTGTGACCCGTATTCTGCATTATAATTGTTCAAGATTCTTTACGAACATCTTCCCAGCATCAGACTTATTTCAGAAGTTTCCAGTTGATGTTGCAGGACTAACATTGCACTTTCTTTAATACGGGAGTGCCAGTTATTTGAGTATCTACCGTAACGTTAATTAATCACGATAACTATCTTTTCTTTGTGTAACATAATCGAGTAATCTTTTACTGTTTGAGAATAGGCTGTTTCATTGAGCGTCAGCCTAGTGTGTGTGCACCAGTTACCGAGTCATAGGATACCTCGTTGTCCAGGCACGACTCAGGGCGGTAATGGTGTTTTGTTTTCCAGTGTTTAAGGCAGGGGTTGGATCTAGTGTTACCGTTGTTGCGTTTTGCCATTATCTAGTCCAATGTTGAAGAGCCCTGTGTCTTTGAGAACCTGGATCGTAACACAGCTTCAGATATGGGGCTGCTTCGAGCCGTGAGTGAGCAACTAAGCCCCATGCATCCTGCGAAGGCAAGATGACCGGGGCTGGTTGCAGCTAAAAGAGCTTCACATGTCTCACCCCCTAGAATAGAACGAGATCTCACAGGCTTCACCGTTCAATAACGGTTGAATGTACAGGCTCTCAGCCTATGCCCGACAGGGAGTAGATGGAATATATAAAAAAAAAAAAAAACATTGGCCATCATTATACAATCTTATATAGTTTAGGATGGTTCTATGAGAATTAAAGAAGTGCGTGCGGAGTTACATGGATGGATAGACAGACGAATGAGGAAGTACGAGAGTGGTGTGGTGTAGATGTAAACGTGATGGAAAGTGTGAAAAGGAATACCTTGAGATGATTAAGCCATGTGGAACGTATGGAAAGCGAGAGAATGACTAAGAGGGTGTACGAGAGTGAAGTGGAAGGTCAACGAGGGAGAGGTAAACTGAGTGAGAGGTAGAAGGATGGAGTTAAGAGTTATATGTGTAAAAGCGGTGCTGGTTGGGAAGAGGGGCGTGAACTGACTGGGGACAGAGGTGCATGGGAGCAATTCGTTCATGTCCACTCATTGAGGGATCAATGCGTTCGGCAATAGATAGAATAATAGAAAAACTTTCTCAATCAACCCTTTAATTTCCTTATACACTTCGTAATCTGAATAGAATTGTCTAATAATAGCCAGAAAACAGAAACAAATTGTGTCATAGATCCTGAAAGGGTTAGATAGCTAGATTATTTTGATATTCACCAGTGTTTGGCTCACTCAGAACCCTGCTGGAATTATCCTTCATAATAAATGTTTCCTATAGTGAAATACATGGGAAATCCCTATGGGCATTTGTTTAATGATCGCTCTGTATACAGGGTACGTGTCCCAGGAGAAAAGGTCATAACTTTGAGAAATTATAAAATAAGGTAATCTAAGCCTAGAATGTTCTGTAAGACATGTTCCGAATCTTAACCAGTATTGAGATATTGCATGCTGAAAATTGTATAGTCCTATGTATTTTCCCATAAGGGTGGCTTAGCTGTTCTAGTGCCTACCACACCTCCATCTAACTGCAATTATTTGATCATGTTATTATAAAGATATTTCAATTCTGTAAGTTACAAAATGATTAGTGTCATATAGCCATTTGGAAACTATTTGACATGGAAAAGTCCATTATAGTTATGCTTGGAAGGACACTACATTAAACCTTCAATATCTTTATAACGTTTGTGATTTGGACTCTTTGTTATAGAACTGTTTTATACTTAGAATACCTTGTTTTATCATATCCCAAAGTTATGACCACTCCTCCTGAAACACCCTGTATATATATATATATATATATATATATATATATATATACAAGAGAAAAGATAGACAAGAAGACCTGTAACAACCAACTAGCCATCATCTTCAATTAAATATGCCTGAAAGAAAATCCCCTGCCCATATATAGAAATAATATATATTGTTACGATGGACAGTAGAGGCTTCTAGTCCTTGGACTAACACTATCTATCTATCTATATGCTCAGGCCCAATCCCCATTTTGGGGGTAGCCGACTCAAGACAGAGCAAGAACAGGGAAAACACAAAAACATCATAAAACAAAAAATAAACACAGATAAAAAACACAAACTCTCACACATCCAGGTCACCCAGGAGAAGACCCAGAGACCAGGGTTACCAAGGTCGCTCCAGCACTCCCCCGGCCCCTGACCACCCGGAGAGGTTCCGATCTCGGCAGGCAGACATGCAGCGGAGCCAAAGCCACAAGCCCTCCCACCACACTTCCAGGCACACCCTTCATATTAATCGTCTCCCCGGGCCAGGCGCCTGATGGACTATTATCTAGTCCAACTTGCGCCCGACCCCTTACTCCAAATGACCACGTGTTCACTCAACTATTCACAAGCATTCTCCATTCACTCTTGTCCACCACCACTTCCCCTGCCTGATCTATAGTCATTCCTCTATCATCCAAAGCCTTTCTTACACAGTCTCTCCATCTCAATGGAGGTCTTCCTGCCCTTCTATCTCCCCTTGTATCTGACTCACATATTCTCTTTGTAAGCCTTTCATCTCCCATTCGTTCAACATGACCATACCAGCTCAGCACCCTTCTGTCCACTCTGGCTGACAAATGTTCCTGCTGCCCCACTCTCCTACGTATCTCTTCATTCCTCAATCTGTCTCTACGAGTAACTCCACACATACTCCTCAAGCAGCTCATCTCCATCACATCCAGCCCTCTTTTCTCCTTTTTCTTCAGAGCCCATGTCTCAGCCCCATACATCACTGTTGGCACAACAATTCCTTGATACAGTGCACTTTTTACTTTCACTCCGAGATTTCTCGTCTTCCACATACTTCCCATTGCTCCGAAAACCTTCCTTCCTTCACACACTCTCTGTTTTACCTCCACTTCCATACCTCCACTCCTGCTTATTGTTCCTCCTAGATATTTAAAACACTCTACTTGTTCCAATATTTCCCCATCCAGCCTCACATCTAGATTCACCCTATGCTCTCCCCTATTACACACCATTACTTTACTTTTATTGACGTTCACCTTCAGTTTCCTCCTTCCACAAACCACACCAAACTCTTTGACTACCTGCTGCAGTTTCTCATCAGAATCCGCCACCAATGCTGTGTCATCAGCGAACAGCAACTGATTCAACTCCCAATCTCTACCATTCTTTCCTACTAAACCCAATCCTCTTCCCATAGTTCTCCTTTTCACCTCCATCACCACACCATCCATAAACATATTAAACAGCCATGCTGACATTACACAACCCTGTCGCAAACCTACCTTTACCTCAAACCATTCACTCAACTCACCATTTCCTACTCTCACACATGCTCTGCTCCCTTCATAAAAACTCTTAACTGCTTCTAACAAATTTCCTCCTATTTCATAAATCCTTAACACCTTCCACATTGCTTCACGGTCCACACGATCATACGCTTTTTCCAAGTCCATAAAAGCCCAAAATATCTCCTTATGCTTCTCTAAATACTTCTCGCATAACTGTCTTACTGCAAACATCTGATCCACGCACCCTCTTCCCCTCCTAAAACCGCACTGTTCTTCTCCTATTGCAACTTCCGTACACTTTATTATCCTCTCTATCAACACCCTGCCATACAGCTTTCCAACCACTGACAATAAACTAATACCTCTATAACTTGAACACTCCTGCCGATCTCCCTTCCCCTTGTACAACGGCACAATACATGCACTCTTCCAGTCTATTGGTACCATTGACACAGCAAAGCACACATTGAAAAGTCTCACCAACCAATCTATTATCACATCTCCACCCTTCTTTATACACTCCACAGCAATACCATCCAAACCTTCTGCTTTTCCCGCTCTCATTTGTTTCACTGCTTCTTTCACCTCATTTTCCTCAATCCTTTCATTCATTCCCTGCCACCTGGGTGGCCTGCGTAACCTATCTCCATCCACCTCTGCTTCAATCACTGCTTCTCTTCCATCTCTTGTATTTAACAAAGATTCAAAATACTCGGCATATCTTTTCCTCACTTCAACTGGTTCCACTAGTAATTCTCCATTTTCATCTTTCACTGACTCTTCCCTCTTTTGTCCTCCTTTCCTTACTTTATTTACCTCCTTCCAGAACATCTTCTTTCGTTCTTCAAAATTCTCACTCAGCCTTTGGCCCCACCTTTCGTTTGCATCTTTTTTCGCTTCTCTAATTTTCCGTTTTGCCTCTCTCCTTTTCTCCTTGTACCTCTCCCATACCTCAACACTACCATCCTGTAAAACCCTCTCAAAATACTGTCTCTTCTCCTCAACTGCCTTTCTCACCGTATCATTCCACCATTCGCTTCCCTTCCTGATACCTCTGCCTCCTACTTTCCTTTTGCCGCATACTACCTCTGCACTTGCTTTCACTCCTTCCTTAAACTGTTGCCATTCAATCTCTACTTCTCTCTCTTCCATCTCTCTCACTTCCATCCACTTTTCATTTAGTCTTTCCTTGTACTCCCTCTCTTTTTCACTCTTCTCTAACTCACTAACTTTTATTACCTCTCTTACTTCACGCTTGTCTCTTATTCTCCTGGACTAACACAGACAATTAAATATTCAGCACCTCCATACCTTCAACTCGTAACACAGCCTATCGCAACAGAACAGAGATCATACGCAACTTCCAGGCTCTCTGGGGACCAAAGGTGCAGACAATCCTCCAACTGGTTCCGTTATACAAACAATGCAAATAACTGGAACCCCTAGTTGTGGTGAAAAGATATCTTGAACCACAACTATCATCAAAAGTTCAAAACTATTTGTTTTCCCCAGCATGGGTGATGGTTCTTTAACGTAACTCCTTACTTAAAATATTAATACTACTATGACATGTATGATCATATAGGATAAAACAACTAAATACAAAATGCGTACACCACGCATAATATATTATGCATACTGTATCAATATACAGGAAAAGTCCATTAATAATAAATGGGTTACATAATTTCGTCACTGTTTAGAGAATGGGAAAATCAAAGATACCAAGTAATTGAACGAAATAATATGTATTTGAAATAGATGATAATATATGGATAATATCGATCACTGCTTCACGCCGTATTGTCAATCACTGCTTCACGCCGTATACAAATTACCACAAGACGATATGATATATTCACCACGTGAATAGGAGGGGGGGGGGGGGGATTCTCAAGGCAATGGACATTTTGTATCATAATCCAACCTCACTATATAAACATACTTAATAAGCATTTCGTTTTTTTGTTTATACTATATATCTTGTTTTTGTAAGGCTCCACCGAGTCAACCGTTGATTCTTGTTCCTAAACCGGCTGAGAAATTGTAAAGGGTGATGATCAGAATAAATGACAATATTGGGACCGAACGAAGGCAAATACACTGACAAATGTTCCAGAGCCAGGATCAAAGACAGCAAGTCCTTCTCTATCACAGAATAATTGCGTTGGGCCTTATTATATTTCTTAGAAAAATACGAGACAGGATGTTCAACACCATCCGTGGAGTCTTGAAGCAATACAGCCACAGCACCGACATCGCTCGCATCAACTGCTAACTTGAAAGGCTTGGAAAAATCTGGTGCCCGCAATATAGGATAACAGCAAAGGAGAGCTTTCACATCCTTGAATGCTAACTCACATTTATCAGTCCAACAAAACTTTACCTTCTTCTTCAGGAGATCAGTGAGGGGCGCCAGTACAGTTGAATAATTTTGTATTAAACGGCGATAATACCCTATCATATCAAGAAAGCGTTGCAATCCCCACTTATTCTTGGGGACCTCAAAAGCCCTTGTCGCCTCAACCTTGGAGTTCGGGGGAGCAACTCTACCCTGCCCCACGATGTAACCGATGTAACCGAGGTACTGCACCTGTGCCTTGACGAATTCACACTTGTCCAAATTCACCGCTAGATCCGCCTTAATGAGTCGTCGAAATAGAGTAGTGACATTATCCATGTGGGTTTCCCATGATGTGTCATGTACTACCACATCGTCTATATAGACTGTGTCATTTGGCACCCCATCCACAACCTGATCCATTAGATGCTGAAAAGTGGCTGGGGCGTTTTTCAGTCCATATGGCATTACTTTACACTGCTGCACACCACCTGCCAAAACAAAACTGGCAAATTGCTGTGCGCGAGGTATCAAGGGGACCTGCCAATAGCCCTTCTTTAAATCCACCTATGTACAGGGCAGCCCCTATAGAGTCAATGGAATCATCTATCCGAGGGAGAGGGTATGAGTCAGTGCGGGAGAGGTCGTTCACGCACCTGAAGTCAATACAAAAATGCACTTTGCTGCCCGGTTTAGGCTGCAAAGTGACAGGAGATGCCCACTCACTCCATACACACTCTATTAATCCCTTTTCCAAGATAAAATCTAGTTCGACTTGAAGGGTTTAAGCTCGGGCAGGATTCAGACGATAGGGAGCCAGCTTTATCGGTTTATTATCCTCCACATCAATGTCGTGGACCACCCAAGTGGTCAGCCCAGGCGCATCACTAAACACCAAAGGATATTCACAGATACTCACAGAAGACTCCTGGAAGAGGTTATCAAGCCTGTATCTCCAGCTCTGAATCACTACTGTCTCTGGCTCTTATGGTCGGGTGAGCATTATTACATTGCCTGTACCGGTAGCCAATTGGTTCCGAATAATTACATTTCTGTTTCTGATGCTTCCAGGCTTCGTCTATTCTCTTTTCATAATACTTCAGTGTCCTAGCATTCACAACCGACTCGGGGAGATTGTTCCACTTGTCTACATTCCGATGACAGAACGAGTAGTTTCTAACATCCAGTCGTGGCCGTTGTTTGTAGAGCCTGTAGTTGTGATCTCTTGTTACCGAGTCTGTTAACACAAGCAGGAGTCCCTCGCATACTGCCTCATCATATATCCCTCTTACCACCTTGAACGTTTCCATCATATCCCCTCTTGATCTTCTGTAGGCTAGAGTTGGAAGGTTAAACTTCTTAAGTCGTTCCGGGTATGGTAAGTCCCTCAAGGTTGGCACCAACTTGGTAGCTCTTCTCTGCACCGCCTCCACTGCCTCGATGTCCTGCTTCCTGAATGGGCACCATGCCTGGTTTGCATATTCGAGGTGTGGACGGACGAGTGCCACAAATAGTGCCTTCAAAATAGTCTCATCCAATGCTGTGAAGGTTCTCCTGATTATTACCACTATCCTGTTACTCTTATTTATCTTGTCTGCCATATGATCCTTGAACTTCAACTCTTTGTCTATCATGATTCCCAGGTCCTTTTCCATCTCCACATTATTTAATTCCTCATTCATATTATACCTAAACTTTTCTACATTTGATTTTCCAATTCTCATATAATTACACTTCCCTGGATTGAATTTCAATAACCACTTTTCTGACCAATCATTCATTCTGGCAAGGTCCTCCTGTAGTCTTTGACAATCTTCTCTTTCACTAATCTTCTTAAACACTTTGGTATCGTCATTAATCATTAATATATATTACGAACAACAAAGACCCCAGCACAGATCCTTGTGGGACTCCACTAATCACTTCTCTCCACTCTGATTCCTCACCATTGACAATAACCCCTTGTTTCCTTCTGCTGAGAAATGCTGTGATCCATTCCAGAAGGTTACCTCTGATGTTGTAGCCCCTGAGTTTCTCCAACAGACGTCGATGCGGAACCTTATCGAAGGTCTTCATAAAATTACAGTAGGCTACATCAACAGCACCACCTTCATCCATAGCCTGGGTCCACTTGTTAAACAACTTGATTAGTTGAAGTACCGTCGAACGTCCCGGATCGCACCTGTCAACCTTCTTGTATATTGCTGTAATATTTGCTGTACTCCAGTCGGTAGGCACTTTCTTACTCCTAAGTGACTCGGTGAAAATAATTTGGAGTGGATAGATAATTGCTTCCTTTGCCTCTTTAATAACTGGGGGTGAAATCCATCTGGGCCGGGAGATTTATCTCTTTGTAATTTATCAATAATATGGCCTATTTCTGTACAAGTACACTCAACTTGTGACAACACAGGAGCATCCTTGATTTCAAATACTGGTACCTCACCTACAGGTTCTCTTGTAAATACAGAGGTAAAACATTCTGCTGGTATTCTTGCCTTCTCCATATCAGTTTTGGTTTTTCTACTGTTTTCAAAATTCATACATAATTAAAAAATACTTGTAGTTGTTGTTGTTGTTGCTGTTCCCCAAGCTGCCTGGCCGAACAGCCCCAAGGCCCTAAGCAAGGCCAAGGCCACAACCGAGCGCCCCCCACAGAACCCTCCCCGCCGACCACAATAAACCTGGGTGACCGAAGCCACTCCATGGCGAGGAGCTGAGGAGGGTGAGGAAACACCCGGAAAGCCAAAGCCCCACCCAGGGCCCTGTGCCCCTCAGCAATTGTGAAGAGAAAGTTGAGGGGCAAAGGAAAAATGTGACACTTTGGCTTCCAATCTTGGTAGATTGGGAGGTCAATCCACGGAAGAGACGCCGTCACTTGAGATCTAGAAAATATACAAGTAAAAGGCACAGTCAGAGTGTAAGCTATGGGTATGGCAGAGATCGCTCAGTTCTCACTCTGATAGACCAGCCCATCACCACATGACTAGAACCCAATCCTCTCAGCAACAGCTAGGAAGGCCCTAGAAAACCACCTTTGGCGGGGGGATAGCTCCCCTATTTCAACCCCTTTCGGGGTTGGGCACCCGCTACCTTGACTTGTAGTTTTCGTCTTTGCCTGCACATATTTCCAAAAAAAATTGGGATTTGTTTTAACATTTTGGGCAATATTTCTTTCTGTATTTTTGTCACAATTCTTGTCACTCTCCTTACTTGGATATTTATTCTCCTTGGATCTGTTGATATTCTCCTTCGTATGTTTCCAGCATTCCATCCTCTTTCATTTTCTTAAGTCTCGTCCAATACCTTCGCTTTTTCTTCACCTTCGCCCACATTTTCCCATTCATAGGCAAATCTTTGTTAGTTCTTCTTCTAATTCTATCGTTATTTTTGAACTCCCTCCGTAGAATACATTCCTCAATGGCTGCTTGTACTTTCTTCTTAAACCTATCCCACATTTCATTGATGTCTTCGGAGCCCAGGTAGTCATCCCAGTCAATTGATAGCATTCTGTTCAGCTTCCCATAGTCGGCTTTTTCATAAAGGTAGATCATATGTTTACTCTTTTTTTCCCCTGCGGTTCCACACTGCATTTAAAATGTACACATCCATGGTCACTCTTACCTAAAGGACTTGTAATTTCAATATCCCCTAAAACAATTTCTTCATCTGTGAAAACCAAATCTAAAGTGTTCCCTGCAGTACTTCCTCTAAGCCTTGTGACTTCGAGAATATGCTCCAAGAAATAACAATCTCGAGTCTTCTCAATAAAACTTATGCTGAGGTTATCGTCACATGCTCTGCAGGTCACAGTTTCCCATTGTATATTTGGCAGATTGAAGTCTCCCACAACTATTTTATGTCTTACATCATATTCGCTGATTTCTTGTAATAGATCTTTCAGTTTTTCATTATTCTCTGCCCCACTATTTGGAATTCTATAAACAGACGCAAACAGTATGTCATCACGTTTACACTTTATTTTTACTGCAATGTACTCAATGGCATCATTATTAAGTACCACAATATCATATTGAATTCCTTTTTTTGCATATAGTAATAAACCTCTTCCATCATCTCCATGTGCCAAGTTTTTTGCAGTCACTGAAGATACTGTGACAACCAACTAAACAAAGCCTAGCTACGGGAAGAAGCACCAGCTTAGCCCGCAATGCCTTTGAATTGTTCTTACACCAGGCCCCAGCTGACACTGCATCGGGAAAATTCCCATGAAATATATCTGCCTCCTCCTCCTCCTTCATGTCTAATACAGCCAAGACCTGCACACCAACACCCTGAGACTTGTTGAATGCAACTCCAACGTTCCCTTTCCTCATCCACTGCTCCTTAGACAGTGCCTGTCCAGCCCAAGAATCGGCAACCTTGGAGGTCCTCTGCACATTGACAGGAGAGTCCCGCCCCCCTACATTGGCTATGCTCGATGTGCACACTGCCTGAGTGGAGCCAGTGTCATCTACATCCCCAGAAACACGGTTTAATGACAACAAGCATGCATCATAACCAGGGGAAAACACAGTCGGGGGACGATAATATGGTTTTAACATGTTGACATGACATAACTGGTGTGCTTTCTTGTGGTCAGGGGTAGCCACAAGGTAATCCAGATCTCCCACCTTTTTTATTATCTTGTAGGGCCCACTAAACTTCGCTACCAATGGCTGACCAACCAAGGGGAGGAGCATAAGCACATCCTCACCCTGCACAAACTCCCTCAACTTAGCTTTCTAGTCATACCGTTCCTTCATGTTACGCTGCGCCCCAACAAGATTAACCTGTGCATACTGAAGAGCCGTGACCAACCGGTCCCGGGTCTTCATAACAAAGTCCAAAAGACCAACCTCTGGGACTTGCACATTTCCTTCCCAGGCCTCCCTGACCACCGCCAGAGGACCTCGAACCCTGTGCCCAAACACCAACTCATTGGGCAAAAACCCTAGGGTTTCCGAAGGGACCTCCCGGATGGCAAAAAGGACCAAAGGAATTGCTTGGTCCCAATTACGGTCATGGTCGAAGCAGAATTTGCGCAGTGCCGACTTGAGAGTTTGATGGGCTCTCTCAAGTGCTCCCTGAGTCTGCGGATGATAGGCAGACGATAGGATCTGCTCGACCCCAGATTCCTGCAACAATTGTTTGAACATGTTAGAGGGGAAATTTGACCCACGGCCAGACTGGATCTCTTTGGGGAGTCCAAAATGGGTGAAAAACTCCAGCAATTTACAACAAATTACTTTAGTACGTAAGCTAGGCACTGGAATAGCCTCTGGATACTTAGTTGCAAATTCTAGAATGGTCAACATGTACTGGTTTCCGGCTGAGGTGCAGGGCAAGGGTTCCACCATATCAATGATGTCACGGTGAAAAGGGATACCTATAGCGGGCATAGGCTGTAAAGGGGCAACAGGAATACTCTGGTTAGGTTTGCCCACCAACTGACACACATGACACGACTGTAGGAAGGCTGCTACCATTGCAGACATTCGTGGCCACCAAAAATACTGTGACAGCCTGTCAAGCGTTTTCCTGACTCCAAGATAGCCTGCCAGAGGAGCTGCATGGGCCAGGTGTATAAGCTCTTGTTGAAACACCTGCGGCACCACCAGCTGGTCAAACAAATCCTCTCCACATCTACATCCAGAACCCCCACGTCTGAACAACAACCTTTCACATACAAAAATTTCCCCTACACCATCAGAACGGTTACACACCTTGCCCACATGGACAAAGAGAGGTACCAACTCCTCATCTGCCTGCTGGCACTGCATTAACTCAGCTGGCGCCATCGCTGTTAATCCGCCATGCGACATATACTGGGGCAAGGTCTGTGGTGAAGCGATAACTGTGGCACCCGTAGGGCCCCCATTATCGCCTTCCTCACCACCTCTGGCACCATAATCTACTAAAGGACCTGAGTCAACACGCATCCTAGTATCACACAAATCACTCTGGGCACTAACACAGTTCGTGGGAGATATGGGTAGTGCGCACTCCCTCCTCTGAACTATCCATCACATCATTCACTCGGTCTTCCTCCTAAATAAATTCATCCTGACTCGCGACCTTGGCCATTGACTGTATTACAGCACACACAGGATAAATCTCAGAGTCGTGGTCCTCGAGCACATCAGGCAGAATAACACTGGAGACACACACTGGTGGTGGGAAAACCTGGTCAGCACCAAGCAAAAAGTGCACTTCTTCCATGGGAAAAGACTCCATGACTGCCACAGGTGCAGAAGAAGTCACTATAGGGCACCTCAATGACATCTGAACTAGGGGGTGAGATGCTTCAGAATTAACCCCACGCACGAGCAAAAAAGTCATCCCTTTTAGTGTCCATCCCAGACAACTGCCGGTTGCCTGGGACACACAAAGACTGTCGGGCCCCAGAATCCCTGAACACCTTGTGACGTTAACCACTCCGTTAGAACCGCATGGCTTGTCCTACAGTGACTCGCTAGGATCGCCAGGGCAGTGGATGTGGCTACAGTTGGTGTATTGTTGTGTGCTTTATTTCATATGAAAGCTTGTGTCATGGGCAGTCCAGAAAGGCTCTTTGTGTTCACCCATGTCAAGGCTTTATATATTTAATTGCAAAGTATATGTTTTATCATTAAGTAGTAATGATAGGATTTGAGAGAGAGAGAGAGAGTAGAACAGAGTGTGGGGAGGCACGCAGTGTTTTGCTATACTCGATGACGTCATAGCTGGCTGGCCTCGTGGGGATTCGTTGGAGGAGTTTTTTACCATGCTTGGTGACGTTATGTTTAGCTAGCTTCTTTAGCATTGGCTAGAGGACTTGTTACCGCTTTTCCTACGCGGTTCGAACTAGTGCTAGTATATATGCTGCTCTCTGGCCACTCTCTCCCTCAGATCTGGTTTCTAGAACGCATCCCTCTTATCCCTTTGATACCTGTCCCCCTCCCTGCCTGCACCTGAGAACCTTTTCCTCTGCCTATCTCTCTCATTTTCCATATCTTTCACCACCTTTTATTAATATTATACCCCCTCTGGTTAACTCTGCATAATCAGCTTCATGCTGGCCAGTTGTATTGTGCATTAAGGTCTTATATAACCCATGTATGGTAGTTGTTAAGATAAGTTGATCACGAAGCATTGGTTGGCATTCATATTGTTCAGTACCGCTTCCTATAATTATTAGTGTTCTGCTAGATTAGATAATGCTAGACTAGGAGTCTGATACTATAAGGTATTGTTTCCGATGAGTGCTGGCTTTAGTTAAAAGCTGCACGACATACCTGAGAACTGGAGTTGATTGGGTAAATTCTAGTCTGTGTGCCATTGAGAGTAGAGCATGCACGAATGAGGGCTTTTTGCCTATACCATTCTGCACTGTTCTAGGCTCGGTTGCTTGTCTTTGAGGTACGCCAGGAGAACGCTTAATACTTCGGTATTAAGGTTTCTCAAGAGAGCTACCCTTCCCTATAACGTAATATTTGACGCACAGACTTGAGATTTGCACTAGGCTATGCGGCATGCCATGCGCACCAGTATCTCGTATCATTGACTCTAGCTAGACTTTATCAGTCATAGTAGACATTAAGTATATTAAACCAATTACTCTTATTATACATACCCGTTTATGATTACACAAGCATTTCGCAGCCTAGTTTGATGTATTGAGACACAAACGACTTAGGCTCTTTTTGTTGATAGGAATACTGCATTGTCGTGGCGATTATTATAATTGTTGTAGCGTTTGGGATATTCTTGGCTCCGACTGCATTATATCTCCTGCCTTTTTGTGTGCATAGCCTGCACGAGCATTGTTCCACTGCCTGCCTTTTTGGGTTCCATTTCCGATTCGAGCATCTTGATAACATCTAACATTTAAAGAAGATTCCTTGTTGGTGCTGAAGGACTTTAGTGCACTTTCTTTCATGCAGGAGTGACTGACATTTATTGATTAAAATAACGTAAGCTGTAACTCCCCTTACCATCTTACATTGCATACCATAACCAAGCACCTTCGGTTATAGGTAGTAATAGGCTGTTTTCACATAACATTAAGCCTAGAGTAGACGCACATTTATTGAGAGTTTGATAACCTATTATTGCATATAGAACTCTGGAGAGTATTTGTGTTCTTTGTTCACTGGGAATATACATCAGAGGTTGGATCTAGCGCTTTCCGTTGTAGCATTTATGCCATTACTAGTCCAATGAATAAGAGCCCTGATATATTTAAACCTCAGTCGTAACAAATGGCGACCTTACCTAGGATTTGGTGAACCTACATTTATTAGCAGGGAACATTTGTTGTTTTGGGGAATATTTTGCGGGGATCAGCAAGATATTTTTTTTTTTTGCAACATAGTATAGCCCTTGAGTATTTCCGAGAATTTTTGTGTGTATATTGAGGTGCACTGTATCAAGGAATTGTTGTGCCAACAGTGATGTATGGGGCTGAGACATGGACTCTGAAGAAAAAGGAGAAAAGAGGGCTGGATGTGATGGAGATGAGCTGCTTGAGGAGTATGTGTGGAGTTACTCGTAGAGACAGATTGAGGAATGAAGAGATACGTAGGAGAGTGGGGCAGCAGGAACATTTGTCAGCCAGAGTGGACAGAAGGGTGCTGAGCTGGTATGGTCATGTTGAACGAATGGGAGATGAAAGGCTTACAAAGAGAATATGTGAGTCAGGTACAAGGGGAGATAGACGGGCAGGAAGACCCCCATTGAGATGGAGAGACTGTGTAAGAAAGGCTTTGGATGATAGAGGAATGACTATAGATCAGGCAGGGGAAGTGGTGGTGGACAGGAGTGAATGGAGAATGCTTGTGAATAGTTGAGTGAACACGTGGTCATTTGGAGTAAGGGGTCGGGCGCAAGTTCGACTAGATAATAGTCCATCAGGCGCCTGGCCCGGGGGGACGATTAATATGAAGGGTGTGCCTGGAAGTGTGGTGGGAGGGCTTGTGGCTTTGGCTCCGCTGCATGTCTGCCTGTCGAGATCGGAACCTCTCCGGGTGGTCAGGGGCTGGGGGAGTGCTGGAGCGACCTTGGTAACCCTGGTCTCTGGGTCTTCTCCTGGGTGACCTGGATGTGTGTGAGTTTGTGTTTTTTATCTGTGTTTATTTTTTGTTTTATGTTGTTTTTTGTGTTTTCCCTGTTCTTGCTCTGTCTTGAGTCGGCTACCCCCAAAATGGGGATTGGGCCTGAGCATATAGATAGATAGATAGATAGATAGATAGATATTGAGGTATAAGAGTTTGGGGTGCTTCTTTTCTGAATAATGAGGTGGGACATTTTTGTGAGCATCATGTCTTATACCGGATCAGAGGAGAATGGAGACACAGTACGTAATGTCGAAACTGAGGAACAGCAGTATGATGAAAAGGTTGATCAGGTGAACTGTGAGGAGGATACTAGGATATTTTTTCAATGGCCTGTTACTGCCGAGCGCTTGGAGGGTATGGATCGGTACGGTCTTCAAAGTCTGGCCACAGCTATCGGTCATGCGGGTACTAGCAGCATGACCAGGGATAACTTGATAACGTGTGTACTGGGCAGGGTGACTGGTGAGCGAGATGGGTTGAGTGCTCAGAGCCCTTCGGCCATGCTTCCCCTACACTCGACTCCCAGCCATCCCAGTAGTTTGCCGACCCCGAGTACGCTTCCACAGTTGGGTGGTGACTGGCAGGGTGGGTTGCCCCTGGGGGGACCACCGGTAATTTCAAACATTGCAGCACCTTCACCTCCTCCAGGGTTAACTCCGGAATTATTGTATCAACTCGAATTAGCTAAGATCGAAGAGAGAAAGGCTATCAGGGTATCTGAACTTCAGCTTCAGCAGCAACAAAGGGCAGGTGAGCTTCAGCAGCAATTATAATTAGCCAAGATAGAAGAGAGAAAAACTATCAGTCAGCAGTCTCAGCACATAGAGCTAGCAAAAATCCAAGCTGATTTAGAGTCGACTAGGTACTGTGCCGGCATGGACGTAGAGAAGTCGCGAGTAGAGACAACGGGACAGCGACTTGGGGCTGGTAACCGTGCTCATGATCAATCTCTCTCGCACTTATTGAAACTGGTTCCGGTGTTTGATTAGAGTGGGGTAACAGAATTTTTTGCACGCTTTGAGAAGAAGTGCCAGGAACACCAGTGGCCAGAGAATAAATGGGCAGCACTTGTATCCTCTAGATTAATAGGCAAGGGTCTTAAAGCCTACGATGCGTTACCTTTGGAGTCATGTATTGTGTATGAGGATCTCAAGGAGGCTGTCCTGAGGGCTTACGAACTGCAACCAGAAACGTACCGTTTGAAGTTCCGGGGTGTAACTAAGGGAAGAGATAGCACCTTTTTGGAACACGCCCGGGACTTGTCCGATGCTATGGGGAACTGGCTCCGATCTAAGAAGGTAACAACATTTGATGGAGTTAAGCAGTTAATGATGTTGGAGCAGTTCTTTAAGAGCACGGGCGGTGATCTAACTTTGAACTTAAAGGAGAAAAACCCAAGAACTCTAGTCGAAGCAGCAGAAATGGCTGATCGACAGCTGTCGTTGATTCGGATTGCGGGTCCTCACAGAAGTACGATGCAAGTGCTAGGGACCGTTATCCCCCCCCCCCCCCCCTCCCCGTAGCAATGACACATTGAAACAAAAGAGCAATGAAACTAAAACTGAATCCAAACCTAACACCATGCCGTATGAGAAAAGTCAGGGGCTTTTTACATCACAGTATAAGCCGAAACCGAAATGTATGTGGTTTAAGTGCCACCAGGAGGGTCATAAGGCAAATGAGTGCCCTAGTCGACCTCCTCCGGCAGCCGTGTCGTTTGCTCATGGCATTGGAGTGTTCAAGAGGACATCAGAGTTTGTTAGAGGCAATTCTTCCGAGGTAAATACACTGCCAGTGCAGAACGATCCGGAAGACTTATTCCCTGTCCGTGATGCCTTTAGTGACCACAGGGGACTCGGTTGTGTGGAGTGGGGGGGTAGAAGACATGAGGTGAGAATTTTGCGTGACACTGGGGCATCGCAAACACTGTTGAGGAATTTCACTGGTAAACCTGTAAATACGGCGCGGGCGGTTGTGGTTCAGGGAGTTAATGCAACAAGGTCATACCCGCTTGTAAGAATGAAGATGGAAGTTGATGGTGTGACTCATGACCTGGATGTAGGAATTGTGGAGAAGTTGCCTGTTGGGGGCGTCGACCTCCTTCTCGGCAACGACTTTGCGGGGCCTACTTCTGAGGCTCCACACTTGGTCGTTGCCGAGAAGCCAGCCGACGTGAGTAGGGAGGAGCAGGAGTGGGTTGAGAAGTGTCAGGTGCAACCTATGACGTGTGTTGTCACCAGATCTCTTGCATCCAGGGAGTCACATTCTGCTCAACAGTCTTTAGACAAGAGGAAGAAATGTACCGAGAAGGGGTTGAAAGTTGATGCGGTTGAGAGTTTAGTATCAACGGACATTCTCGGGGACTCATTATTAGGACCGATTTTCGAGTCTGGAGAAGACCCATTAACTGTTACTGAGAAGGCAGAGGATTGGCTTAAAAAGACGAAGAGACAGCAACGATACACAGAGAGAGAGCAATGGGAGGCTAAATTCAGTGTAGGAGGGGGGCATGAGTTGTTTCGCAAACACTTAGATAAGCTTGCTCCTTCGGACATTCGTAAATTGCAATTAGAAGACCCGGAGGTTCTTGAATGTGGTACCGGTGCTGTCGAGTTGGAGGAGGACAGGCCATAATAATAAGCCCAAATGGTGGAATAAAGATATTATAAACTGCCTGCTTGCTAAAAAATTTGCTAATGATAGATTAAAATCCTCACAAAATGACGAAGAACGGGTGAAATTTGTAGAGCTACGACGCAAAGCCAAAAAGTTAATTAAGCAAAGTAAAAAGGCCCTAGAGTTGCATATTGCGAATCAAAGTAAAACAAACCCGAAAGAATTCTATAGTTATATCAGAAAGAAAAAAGTAGTTACTTCAACTGTTGGACCGTTAGTCGATGAAAATGGAGAATACACCAAAGACGAAGTACAAATGAGTAATGCCCTCAATACCTTCTTTGCATCAGTTTTTACAACAGAAGACCTCAGTGATATCCCTACACCATCGCCGATTCAGATTGATAATTCAGATGTTCTAAGCAATATCACCGTTACAGAGAGAGAAGTATTGAATTGTTTAGATAAACTCAAGGTAAATAAAACGCCTGGACCTGATACAATCTCGCCTAGAGTTCTAAAGGAAGCTAAGGATGAGCTCTCCAAACCACTGACATTACTATTCAATAAATCCTTGCAGTCTGGAACTATGCCTGATCAGTGGAAGATAGCCAACGTAACACCGATATTCAAAAAAGGCAGCAAATCCCTACCCAATAACTATCGTCCAATTAGCTTAACCTCAGTTGTATGTAAAATGCTAGAAACGGTCATAAGAGACAGACTCGTAAATCACTTAGAGGAAAATAACATACTTAAAGATACTCAACACGGCTTTCGTAAAAAACGTTCCTGTTTAACAAACCTCTTAGACTTCTTCCACGATATCCTCAACCTCTACGATGAGAGTAAAGCTGTTGATATTATATACCTTGATTTTCAAAAGGCCTTTGACAAAGTTCCCCACAAACGTTTACTGCTAAAACTAAAAGCGCATGGAATACAAGACGGTGTGTTGAAATGGATAGAAAATTGGCTCAGCGACAGAAAGCAAAGAGTAGTCATAAACGGTAAGGCATCTAAATGGACCAATGTAAGTAGCGGGGTACCCCAGGGATCGGTACTAGGACCAATTCTCTTTCTAATTTACATCAACGACATAGATGAGGGTCTCACCTGTACAATCTCAAAATTTGCTGACGATACAAAACTTGCAAATAGCGTACTCTCAAAAGATCAAGTTGACGATATGCAACACAATCTAGATAAATTGTCACATTGGGCCCAAATTTGGCAAATGAGTTTCAATGCGGATAAATGTAAAGTACTACATATCGGATACCTAAATGAGAAAGCAAACTATTCGATGAATGGCACTCAGCTTAAGAATGTAAACAGAGAAACCGATATGGGAGTAACAATATCGAGTAACCTAAAACCGAGTCAACAATGTTGAGAAGTTGTTAAGAAGGCAAACAAAATAATTGGCTTTATAGGCAGATCATTTGAGCATAAATCCAAAGATGTAATCCTACCCCTTTACAATTCCTTAGTCCGCCCTCTTCTGGAATACTGCGTTCAATGCTGGTGCCCTTATTACCAAAAAGACATAAACAAGCTAGAACGAGTTCAACGTAGAGTTACCAAAATGATACCTAGCCTAAAGAACAAACCATACGAAGAGCGTCTTAGAGAATTAAATCTATTTCCTTTAACCCAGCGCAGATTAAGAGGTGACTTAATTCAAGTGTTCAAAATCATCAAAGGCATCGACAATATGAACTGTAGTAAGTACTTCACTATCGACCAATCTAATTACACGCGGGGAAACGGTTGCAAAATTATTGGTAAATCTTTTAACTCACATGAATCTAAGAATTTCTTCTTCAATCGAGTTGTCAACTTGAGGAATGGGCTTCCCCGAGACGTTATAGACTGCAGCACCGTTGATTCATTTAAATTCCGCCTAGACAAATATCTTGCATCAAACCCGCGACTGACTGCGTTTGTAAATGAATAACTTTATTTTATCCTCCCCTTAGTTACTAACCCATATGTCCCCTACTAACTTCCTAGTCCTGCCACGTTAGTGGCAGGGCAGTAGTTCCCTTTCCAATGTTCCCTTACCCACTCTAAACCACTGTTTGGACACTTGATCCTCAGTGTTTTGGAGGACAAGCAGCCTAGAAGGGTCACTAGATCTGTTGTTGCTTGATTTCCTTTGTACTCCTTTGACAGTGATGCACAGTCGGGAGATTTTTACAAGTATCCCCTGACCATCATGGAGGTAGCAACAAGGTACCCTGACGCGTACCCTATGAGAAATGGGTCAGCGAAGACGGTGGTCCGAAACTTGCTAGTGTATTTTTCCCAGTATGGTTACCCGCGGGAGATTCAGTCAGACCAAGGATCCAACTTCACTTCTAACCTCTTTGTTCAAGCAGTACCGCAGCATGGGATTGTTACGGTTGTGTCATCTGCGTATCATCCAGAGAGCCAGGGTGTGTTAGAGCGATGGCACTCAGCCTTGGAATCTGTGCTTCGTTATTGTTGCTTTGAGAGTGGGAAGGGTTGGGATCTTGGCCTGCCATATGTTTTGTTTGCTGCGCGGGAGGTACCTGGGGAAAGTTTGGGATTCAGCCCTAATGAGCTCGTCTTTGGACACCGTGCCAGAGGGCCTTTCCATATGGTTAAAGAAATATGGGAGGGCGCAGAAAAACCTTGTTCTATGCTCAAGTATGTCCTCGACAGTCGAGAACGGATGTTGCGCAGTCTGGAGTTGGCTGGCCGTAATTTGACTAGCTCTCAGGCCCTCATGAAGGACAGGTACGACCTCAAGGTTAAACTCAGGGAGTTTCGCGTGGGTCAGGAGGTGTTGATTCTACTGCCCCTTGTAGGTCACCCCTTATCCGCGAAGTACACTGGTCCTTATAGGGTGGTGGAAAGGCTGTCGGACCTGGATTGCTTGGTGGCCGCTCCAGACAGACGTATGCGCAATCAGTTATGTCACGTTAATCTCATGAAGGAGTATGTGAGGCACCCCCCTGAGCCTCTCACTGTGCCTGTGATGACGTTTAGCAGTCAAGGTGGAGAAGGAGAACGGGACAGTCAAGCTCAGGTGGAGGATAACTGGAAGGATAAGAAAGTCAAATGGGCGCCCGAGTGTGAGAAGGCGTTTGGAGTAGTAAAACACCTGTTGTGCACTCACCCGATCCTCAGGGCCCCTGACTTTAGCCTACCTTTCCAACTAGCAACGGATGCTAGTGGTGTGGGGGCTGGTGCCGTCCTTGTGGAAAAGGACGATGATGGGCTGGAGCATCCTGTTAGTTTCTGCTCGGAGAAGTACAATTCGGCCCAGGGGAGCTGCTCTGTTGTCGAGGAGGAGCTGCTGGCGGTTGTGTTTGCGCTGGGGCATTTCGAGGTCTATGTTCCAGCCTATGGTCCGGTCGTTGTAGTTTACACAGATCATCACCCTCTCAAGTTCTTGGACCAGTTTCACAATCGGAATATGAGGCTGACGAGGTGGTCGCTAATGTTACGGGAGTATAGCCTGGACATACGCCATATTGCCGGTTGTGACAACGTGGTTGCAGATTGTCTTTCAAGGGTGTATGATCCTGGGTAGATTGACACACGGGTAGCCTCCTGCTTTAGTTTGAATAGTATTTTACGCTTGGTGCTTGTTGGCTCGCAGTTGTAGCCCAGCGTATTGGGTCGTAAAGCAGGAGTTGAGCGTTTGGTATAGAAGAAAAAACTAGGCTTTGCCCCTATAGTGCAGCCGAAATAAACAAATTAAAAACATAAAAATCAAATAAAAAACTCTTTCTTAGATAGTTGAATTTTTTCAGTATGTTATAGCAGTAATTCTGAGTTGTACTCCTCTCAGAATGCTGGGCTAGAGAAGCTCGCTCTTGAGGAGCATAAATACATATGATTTAACCTATTGTGTTGGAGAGGGTTATAATTTTGTAAAATGTTTTGTTGAGAACTGTGCCAGATATTTTACTGCCGCTGGGTGATGGGAAGTAGAGATATAGCATGGGTTCTAACAATCAGATTTTTGTGAGCCTTGGGCCTCTGAAAAAAATCTTGGGGGGGGTGTGACGTTAACCACTCTGTTAGAACCGCATGGCTTGTCCTACAGTGACTCGCTAGGATCGCCAGGGCAGTGGATGTGGCTACAGTTGGTGTATTGTTGTGTGCTTTATTTCATATGAAAGCTCGTGTCATGGGCAGTCCAGAAAGGCTCTTTGTTTTCACCCATGCCAAGGCTTTATATATTTAATTGCAAAGTATATGTTTTATCATTAAGTAGTAATGATAGGATTTGAGAGAGAGAGAGAGAGTAGAATAGAGTGTGGGGAGGCACGCAGTGTTTTGCTATACTCGATGACGTCATAGCTGGCTGGCCTCGTGGGGATTCGTTGGAGGAGTTTTTTACCATGCTTGGTGACGTCATGTTTAGCTAGCTTCTTTAGCATTGGCTAGAGGACTTGTTACCGCTTTTCCTACGCGGTTCGAACTAGTGCTAGTATATATACTGCTCTCTGGCCACTCTCTCCCTCAGATCTGGTTTCTAGAACGCATCCCTCTTATCCCTTTTATACCTGTCCCCCTTCCTGCACCTGAGAACCTTTTCCTCTGCCTATCTCTCTCATTTTCCATATCTTTCACCACCTTTTATTAATATTATACCCCCTCTGGTTAACTCTGCATAATCAGCTTCATGCTGGCCAGTTGTATTGTGCGTTAAGGTCTTATATAACCCATGTATGTTAGTTGTTAAGATAAGTTGATCACGAAGCATTGGTTGGCAGTCATATTGTTCAGTACCTCTTCCTATAATTATTAGTGTTCTGCTAGATTAGATAATGCTAGACTAGGAGTCTGATACTATAAGGTATTGTTAAGGTAAGAGACAGCAACGATACACAGAGAGACAGCAACGGGAGGCTAAATTCAGTGTAGGAGGGGGGCATGAGTTGTTTCGCAAACACTTAGATAAGCTTGCTCCTTCGGACATTCGTAAATTGCAATTAGAAGACCCGGAGGTTCTTGAATGTGGTACCGGTGCTGTCGAGTTGGAGGAGGACAGGCCATAATAATAAGCCCAAATGGTGGAATAAAGATAATATAAACTGCCTGCTTGCTAAAAAATTTGCTAATGATAGATTAAAATCCTCACAAAATGACGAAGAACGGGTGAAATTTGTAGAGCTACGACGCAAAGCCAAAAAGTTAATTAAGCAAAGTAAAAAGGCCCTAGAGTTACATATTGCGAATCAAAGTAAAACAAACCCGAAAGAATTCTATAGTTATATCAGAAAGAAAAAAGTAGTTACTTCAACTGTTGGACCGTTAGTCGATGAAAATGGAGAATACACCAAAGACGAAGTACAAATGAGTAATGCCCTCAATACCTTCTTTGCATCAGTTTTTACAACAGAAGACCTCAGTGATATCCCTACACCATCGCCGATGCAGATTGATAATTCAGATGTTCTAAGCAATATCACCGTTACAGAGAGAGAAGTATTGAATTGTTTAGATAAACTCAAGGTAAATAAAACGCCTGGACCTGATACAATCTCGCCTAGAGTTCTAAAGGAAGCTAAGGATGAGCTCTCCAAACCACTGACATTACTATTCAATAAATCCTTGCAGTCTGGAACTATGCCTGATCAGTGGAAGATAGCCAACGTAACACCGATATTCAAAAAAGGCAGCAAATCCCTACCCAATAACTATCGTCCAATTAGCTTAACCTCAGTTGTATGTAAAATGCTAGAAACGGTCATAAGAGACAGACTCGTAAATCACTTAGAGGAAAATAACATACTTAAAGATACTCAACACGGCTTTCGTAAAAAACGTTCCTGTGTAACAAACCTCTTAGACTTCTTCCACGATATCCTCAACCTCTACGATGAGAGTAAAGCTGTTGATATTATATACCTTGATTTTCAAAAGGCCTTTGACAAAGTTCCCCACAAACGTTTACTGCTAAAACTAAAAGCGCATGGAATACAAGACGGTGTGTTGAAATGGATAGAAAATTGGCTCAGCGACAGAAAGCAAAGAGTAGTCATAAACGGTAAGGCATCTAAATGGACCAATGTAAGTAGCGGGGTACCCCAGGGATCGGTACTAGGACCAATTCTCTTTCTAATTTACATCAACGACATAGATGAGGGTCTCACCTGTACAATCTCAAAATTTGCTGACGATACAAAAATTGCAAATAGCGTACTCTCAAAAGATCAAGTTGACGATATGCAACACAATCTAGATAAATTGTCACATTGGGCCCAAATTTGGCAAATGAGTTTCAATGCGGATAAATGTAAAGTACTACATATCGGATACCTAAATGAGAAAGCAAACTATTCGATGAATGGCACTCAGCTTAAGAATGTAAACAGAGAAACCGATCTGGGAGTAACAATATCGAGTAACCTAAAACCGAGTCAACAATGTTCAGAAGTTGTTAAGAAGGCAAACAAAATAATTGGCTTTATAGGCAGATCATTTGAGCATAAATCCAAAGATGTAATCCTACCCCTTTACAATTCCTTAGTCCGCCCTCTTCTGGAATACTGCGTTCAATGCTGGTGCCCTTATTACCAAAAAGACATAAACAAGCTAGAACGAGTTCAACGTAGAGTTACCAAAATGATACCTAGCCTAAAGAACAAACCATACGAAGAGCGTCTTAGAGAATTAAATCTATTTCCTTTAACCCAGCGCAGATTAAGAGGTGACTTAATTCAAGTGTTCAAAATCATCAAAGGCATCGACAATATGAACTGTAGTAAGTACTTCACTATCGACCAATCTAATTACACGCGGGGAAACGGTTGCAAAATTATTGGTAAATCTTTTAACTCACACGAATCTAAGAATTTCTTCTTCAATCGAGTTGTCAACTTGTGGAATGGGCTTCCCCGAGATGTTATAGACTGCAGCACCGTTGATTCATTTAAATTCCGCCTAGACAAATATCTCGCATCAAACCCGCGACTGACTGCGTTTGTAAATGAATAACTTTATTTTATCCTCCCCTCAGTTACTAACCCATATGTCCCCTACTAACTTCCTAGTCCTGCCACGTTAGTGGCAGGGCAGTAGTTCCCTTTCCAATGTTCCCTTACCCACTCTAAACCACTGTTTGGACACTTGATCCTCAGTGTTTTGGAGGACAAGCAGCCTAGAAGGGTCACTAGATCTGTTGTTGCTTGATTTCCTTTGTACTCCTTTGACAGTGATGCACAGTCGGGAGATTTTTACAAGTATCCCCTGACCATCATGGAGGTAGCAACAAGGTACCCTGACGCGTACCCTATGAGAAATGGGTCAGCGAAGACGGTGGTCCGAAACTTGCTAGTGTATTTTTCCCAGTATGGTTACCCGCGGGAGATTCAGTCAGACCAAGGATCCAACTTCACTTCTAACCTCTTTGTTCAAGCAGTACCGCAGCATGGGATTGTTACGGTTGTGTCATCTGCGTATCATCCAGAGAGCCAGGGTGTGTTAGAGCGATGGCACTCAGCCTTGGAATCTGTGCTTCGTTATTGTTGCTTTGAAAGTGGGAAGGGTTGGGATCTTGGCGTGCCATATGTTTTGTTTGCTGCGCGGGAGGTACCTGGGGAAAGTTTGGGATTCAGCCCTAATGAGCTCGTCTTTGGACACCGTGCCAGAGGGCCTCTCCATATGGTTAAAGAAATATGGGAGGGCGCAGAAAAACCTTGTTCTATGCTCAAGTATGTCCTCGACAGTCGAGAACGGATGTTGCGCAGTCTGGAGTTGGCTGGCCGTAATTTGACTAGCTCTCAGGCCCTCATGAAGGACAGGTACGACCTCAAGGTTAAACTCAGGGAGTTTCGCGTGGGTCAGGAGGTGTTGATTCTACTG
Source organism: Lithodes maja (assembly GCA_037953745.1). Classification (NCBI taxonomy): domain Eukaryota; kingdom Metazoa; phylum Arthropoda; class Malacostraca; order Decapoda; family Lithodidae; genus Lithodes; species Lithodes maja. The sequence continues at coordinate 32,478 of JBAKBP010011630.1, forward strand.
CCCCTTGTAGGTCACCCCTTATCCGCGAAGTACACTGGTCCTTATAGGGTGGTGGAGAGGCTGTCGGACCTGGATTGCTTGGTGGCCGCTCCAGACAGACGTATGCGCAATCAGTTATGTCACGTTAATCTCATGAAGGAGTATGTGAGGCACCCCCCTGAGCCTCTCACTGTGCCTGTGATGACGTTTAGCAGTCAAGGTGGAGAAGGAGAACGGGACAGTCAAGCTCAGGTGGAGGATAACTGGAAGGATAAGAAAGTCAAATGGGCGCCCGAGTGTGAGAAGGCGTTTGGAGTAGTAAAACACCTGTTGTGCACTCACCCGATCCTCAGGGCCCCTGACTTTAGCCTACCTTTCCAACTAGCAACGGATGCTAGTGGTGTGGGGGCTGGTGCCGTCCTTGTGGAAAAGGACGATGATGGGCTGGAGCATCCTGTTAGTTTCTGCTCGGAGAAGTACAATTCGGCCCAGGGGAGCTGCTCTGTTGTCGAGGAGGAGCTGCTGGCGGTTGTGTTTGCGCTGGGGCATTTCGAGGTCTATGTTCCAGCCTATGGTCCGGTCGTTGTAGTTTACACAGATCATCACCCTCTCAAGTTCTTGGACCAGTTTCACAATCGGAATATGAGGCTGACCAGGTGGTCGCTAATGTTACGGGAGTATAGCCTGGACATACGCCATATTATCGGTTGTGACAACGTGGTTGCAGATTGTCTTTCAAGGGTGTATGATCCTGGGTAGATTGACACACGGGTAGCCTCCTGCTTTAGTTTGAATATTATTTTGCGCTTGGTGCTTGTTGGCTCGCGGTTGTAGCCCAGCGTATTGGGTCGTAAAGCAGGAGTTGAGCGTTTGGTATAGAAGAAAAAACTAGGCTTTGCCCCTATAGTGCAGCCGAAATAAACAAATTAAAAACATAAAAATCAAATAAAAAACTCTTTCTTTGATAGTTGAATTTTTTCAGTATGTTATAGCAGTAATTCTGAGTTGTACTCCTCTCAGAATGCTGGGCTAGAGAAGCTCGCTCTTGAGGAGCATAAATACATATGATTTAACCTATTGTGTTGGGGAGGGTTATAATTTTGTAAAATGTTTTGTTGAGAACTGTGCCAGATATTTTACTGCCGCTGGGTGATGGGAAGTAGAGATATAGCATGGGTTCTAACAATCAGATTTTTGTGAGCCTTGGGCCTCTGAAAAAAATCTTGGGGGGGGTGTGACGTTAACCACTCCGTTAGAACCGCATGGCTTGTCCTATAGTGACTCGCTAGGATCGCCAGGGCAGTGGATGTGGCTACAGTTGGTGTATTGTTGTGTGCTTTATTTCATATGAAAGCTTGTGTCATGGGCAGTCCAGAAAGGCTCTTTGTTTTCACCCATGCCAAGGCTTTATATATTTAATTGCAAAGTATATGTTTTATCATTAAGTAGTAATGATAGGATTTGAGAGAGAGAGAGAGAGTAGAATAGAGTGTGGGGAGGCATGCAGTGTTTTGCTATACTCGATGACGTCATAGCTGGCTGGCCTCGTGGGGATTCGTTGGAGGAGTTTTTTACCATGCTTGGTGACGTCATGTTTAGCTAGCTTCTTTAGCATTGGCTAGAGGACTTGTTACCGCTTTTCCTACGCGGTTCGAACTAGTGCTAGTATATATACTGCTCTCTGGCCACTCTCTCCCTCAGATCTTGTTTCTAGAACGCATCCCTCTTATCCCTTTTATACCTGTCCCCCTACCTGCACCTGAGAACCTTTTCCTCTGCCTATCTCTCTCATTTTCCATATCTTTCACCACCTTTTATTAATATTATACCCCCTCTGGTTAACTCTGCATAATCAGCTTTATGCTGGCCAGTTGTATTGTGCGTTAAGGTCTTATATAACCCATGTATGTTAGTTGTTAAGATAAGTTGATCACGAAGCATTGGTTGGCATTCATATTGTTCAGTACCTCTTCCTATAATTATTAGTGTTCTGCTAGATTAGATAATGCTAGACTAGGAGTCTGATACTATAAGGTATTGTTTCCGATGAGTGCTGGCTTTAGTTAAAAGCTGCACGACATACCTGAGAACTGGAGTTGATTGGGTAAATTCTAGTCTGTGTGCCATTGAGAGTAGAGCATGCACGAATGAGGGCTTTTTGCCTATACCATTCTGCACTGTTCTAGGCTCGGTTGCTTGTCTTTGAGGTACGCCAGGAGAACGCTTAATACTTCGGTATTAAGGTTTCTCAAGAGAGCTACCCTTCCCTATAACGTAATATTTGACACACAGACTTGAGATTTGCACTAGGCTATGCGGCATGCCATGCGCACCAGTATCTCGTATCATTGACTCTAGCTAGACTTTATCAGTCATAGTAGACATTAAGTATATTAAACCAATTACTCTTATTATAATAATAATAATAATAATAATAATAAACGGTGTATTAAAGAATGGCAGCCTCATGAGCTGAAAATACACATTTTACAATTTAGTGGATGAACATGAGATGTACAGATATGAGGATGGTAAGCTTAGTTTACAAACAAAATAAATAAATACAATAATGATGCATGTGCAGAATACAAATTATCATAAAATAACCATGAGAGTAAGTGATATACAGTACATATACACATTTATTTATTTACTCATATGCAGAACAACACAAACGCTCACGTATGCGCACAAACATACATACATACAGAAACTGTTTTGGTATGGTCAGGGTAAAGAGGGTGCAGGTACTACAATGCGAGGTTAATCCTCGGTAGTGTAGGTGTGTGTGTGGGTGTGTGTGTGGGTGTGTGTGTGGGTGTGTGTGTGTGTGACAGAAGGCGAAATATGGAAGAGCTGGGCGTTCTATTGTTAAGGGTGGAAATACATGGATACCCGTTTATGATTACACAAGCATTTCGCAGCCTAGCTTGATGTATTGAGACACAAACGACTTAGGCTCTTTTTGTTGATAGGAATACTGCATTGTCGTGGCGATTATTATTATTGTTGTAGCGTTTGGGATATTCTTGGCTCCGACTGCATTGTATCTCCTGCCTTCTTGTGTGCATAGCCTGCACGAGCATTGTTCCGCTGCCTGCCTTTTTGGGTTCCATTTCCGATTCAAGCATCTTGATAGCATCTAACATTTAAAGAAGATTCCTTGTTGGTGATGAAGGACTTTAGTGCACTTTCTTTCATGCAGGAGTGCCTGACATTTATTGATTAAAGTAACGTAAGCTGTAACTCCCCTTACCATCTTACTTTGCATACCATAACCAAGCACCTTCGGTTATAGGTAGTAATAGGCTGTTTTCACATAACATTAAGCCTAGAGTAGACGCACATTTATTGAGAGTTTGATAACCTATTATTGCATATAGAACTCTGGAGAGTATTTGTGTTCTTTGTTCACTGGGAATATACATCAGAGGTTGGATCTAGCGCTTTCCGTTGTAGCATTTATGCCATTACTAGTCCAATGAATAAGAGCCCTGATATATTTAAACCTCAGTCGTAACAACCTTAACAGGGAAGACTTATCCATTCTCCAGCTCTACCTCCCCATCATGCAAAAAGGCACGCCCCCAAACCTGCGGGTCCTCCGAACTACTACCAGCGATACACAGGGAGTCCCCAACTAGGCTCACAGTCGTCTGACCTGGGAAGGTCCCCTTACTGGACTCCTTCCCAGACTTAGCACAGACAACACCCTGCAACTCCCCCCGTACCCCGGATTCCCTATCAGCCGGGACACCCACCAACAATGATACGGGTTTGCTCACTGACTGCTTCTGCCGACAAAGTCGCATACCACTTGACGTGAATCATAAGTACTAGACTTACTAGCATTTGTATTATCCGCACCCATCCTCTCCCCACCTGCCCTGAGAGCGGATGGTGTACTGGCGGGCACAAAACCACCTGCTTGCTGCCGTTGCGCACCAGCTGATGTACCTGAGCCCCTGCCCTGAGTACTGTGCAAAGTCAACATCCTATCATCCACCCAAACTGCTGCCTCCCGAGTCCGCTTAATTCGCTTCTCTCGGATTTTTGCACAGATTTTTTTATCCACCCCATTGCAGAAGTGTTGAAGGAGGAGCAGTTCCCGGAATTCAGCATAGTTGGAAATGTTTTCACTCAGCAACCAGCGATCTAGACCGTCTCTAAAGTACTTCTCAAACTCGACATGACTGTCATGCGGTCTTTTAGGAATATTTCTAAACAAAAGACGGTAGGCCTCGGGGCTTAACTCGTATGCCTGTAGCACGCATCATTTGAAAAGCTCATAGTCTGCCAGTTCCTCTGCCGTGAGTCTGTCATACTCCTCTAGGCCTTTGCCTTTTAATACTCTGCCACTAATCTCACTCAAACTATTGCGGGTTTTTTCGAAGTGAAGGAACCACTCCGATACCTTCGCTTCGTCAAAAGCGGGCACGAGCATGAGGCTGCAGACCAGACGTGTCTCCACCGACTCAACCCGACCATTACTACCCCGTGCACCTCCTACCTCTCGCTGGAACTGCTAGCGCACTCTTTCTAACTGTGCTTCTCTCTCCCTCTGTCTTTTCTCATGGTGTGCTTCTCTCTCCCTCTGTCTTTCCTCATGCTGTCTTTCTCTCTAACTTTCTTCAGCCTGATGCCTCATTCTCTATCTCTCCAACTCCATCTCCATCATTCTCACAGAAAGATCAGGATTAACAACAACAGAAGGTAGAAGGTAGAAGGTAGAAAGTGCCGTCGGGCGAATTATCTGGGTGGGGTGAGCCGGGGTAAACCCAGGACGGTAGGCACTTCTGGGCAAAAAGCGGAGGGGGGGAACAATAAGTCATTACTGGTGTTGTTACTGGTGTAGAGTGTGTGAGGACATGGGTAACTTGAGTGGGGAACCATCCTGCGAGTGTGACAATGGCAGCAGGCAAGCCAGGGGTCCCCAAACCAGGCGAGTCCTCGGAAAAATGGCTCATGCTGGTTGGGTGACTGATGATGCCTGCCACGTTTGCCACACTCACGGGGGGCGATGACTGTTCGCCCACCCCTTGGGACATGACCCACTAAAGCACCAATGCCTCACACTCATTTTTCCGGAGCTCAGTGCAGCTCCAACTGGTTATCACAGCTACCACCAGCAATAGTTCACTTAATCCACAGCGAGCAATCTCCGACTGATCAGGCTGGGTGAGGAGAAATGCCCTAGCGTCTGACTCGGTTAGGAGATCCAAGGGGACATTACTCACCATAGTTAGATAGTCTCAGTCAATGAAATAATATAAATAAACATGGACTGTGTGGGCAAACCTCGAAAAAAAAGGAAATAAATCAATATTGGTAGTTGATATAAAATGTTATATTAAGCTTAGAAGATCCTGGCAAGGTCGCCACTGTTACGACTGACAGTAGAGGCTTCTAGTCCTTGGAATAACACAGACAATTAAATACTCAGCACCTCCGTAGCCTCAACTCGTAACACAGCCTATCGCAACCGAATAGAGATCATACACAACTTCCAGGCTCTCTGGGAACCAAAGGTGCAGACAATCCCCCAACTGCTTCTGTTATACAAACAATGCAAATAACTGGAACCCCTAGTTGTGGTGAAAAGATATCTTGAACCACAACTATCATAAAAACTCAATGCCGAATGGCAATACTGAGGAGGATCCTTTCTAAGCTGCACAAAGAAGAGAATGCTCTGATTTATTTTACGTTAATAAAATTATGGTAAATACATGCCAACAATGAATACCAAAATAATGAAGCAAGTATCAAGCATAAACGAATGAATCAAGGATCAAACGAACACCTATCAACCACCACCCACCTAGTTCTCCTAACGATCTTTGAGGCGTCCTAAGCCGAGTTCAAATTAACAGGTTTTTATAATTGTGCCAGTGCACGTATTAAGCGGATAAATAATACCCAGGTAGGAAACACACCCTACCTGCATCGCATTGTAACACAAATATAAAACGCCAAAACCTATTTTGTCCAGCCTATCAGTTTGCCTGGGCCGAATTAATCCTCCCTGTAAATGTAAGACTATTGAAGTCCTCCATCCTCTACTTGAACCAGGTATTCCCAATAGACTAGACCCCTAGCTAAAACAATGCACACAAAGAAATAATGATTGGCTGGGAATTAACACACGCCACTGCAGGAATAAAATTAAATGCTAAAGAGTACTAAGTCTAGCTCTTATGCCAGCGAAGAATAATTATCTTACCCCTCCACCAATACCGAAGTATACTGGCTACCTTAACCAGGCCAAGGTTGCAGCTCTAACTAAAAACAGAAGAGAAGAAACCTATTATATGGAAAAACAATACGATGGACAAACAAACCACACACACCCTCTAGAAAACGCCTTACTTAACATAATACTACTACTATGACATGTATGATCATATAGGATTAAACTAAATATAAAATGCTTATACAACGCATAATATATTATGCATACTGTATCAATATACAGGAAAAGTCTATTAATAATAAATGGGTTACATAATTTCGCCACAGTTTAGAGAATGGGAAAATGAAAGATACCACGTAATTGAACGAAATAATATGTATTTGAAACAGACGATAACATACGGATAATATCAATCACTGCTTCTCAACAATATATATATATATATATATATATATATATATATATATAATTATATATATATATATATATATATATATATATATATATATATATATTATCATCATTAACAATATTTTTACTATTATAATTTTGTTTTAAATCACTATTGTTAATGAGATACAAATGGCGTCACCGACCGTAATCACCGGCTGCCATTTGGGCAAGAAAATGCTGGAAGAGATTGCCATGATTCCTACAAAAGCACACCGGGGTCTTATGTCTTAAAAATGTGGTATATACCTTGCCGGGATATTATTATGTCTAAAGACAGAAAGAAAAGAATATAAAAGTTGCCGGTGGCCCTCCTGCTACCTTGCTCAGCCGTTTCAGCCAACCAGCGAGCTGCCTGCCGTGACGTGCAGGTATAAAATGAAGGGGGCATGGTCGGGAGACTCGGTTTTTCATTGGAGACGCACTATATCATTAACATCATGCCCACAATTGTCTCCACTCTGATTTCTGGCCGGGTTACACGGTATAATGTGAGAAAAGGATATGGCTTCATAACCAGAACTGATAATGGAGCAAATATTTTCATCCATAAAAGCAGGATTTTCTCCTTCAATACACAACATGTTGTGTTTTCCCTTGGTGACAGGGAAGAGGTACTCTTCAATATCATAAAGGATACATAAGGGGATGAAGCTGCTCACATCACTGTACACTCATGCGTACTAAAAGTTGCTCAAGGGTGGGTCCTTCCTTCCCCTACTCCACCCTTGGCAGGTGGAAGGGGGGAGTCTGGTCCAAGTCTACCCCCACCTTTCACCCCCAAAATATCCCCAACTCCCCCACCTTCCTTCTCTAGCTGGCAGTTAGTGATTAGCGACGATTGTTCTCATGTATTGCACATTATTGTTAAACCATCATTGCACGTGCTTACAATGGCCAACATTTTACATATATTAGAAATTCATAAATACAATATACTGTATAATTGTATTCTCAAAATGAGTTTCTATACTAAACGTGGATTACACGAATTTTGGCTGAAGTGGTCTTGTGCTTCTCTCTCTCTGTCTCTCTGCGTGTGTGTGTGTGTCTCTCTCTCATTGCAATACTTTCTACCATCAAGACTTAATGTAATTTCAATATAATAATACCGTAATTAAATCCAATCTCATACAGTATTCAGGATATTATGTTCACCATTATTGCAATACACATCAACGTGCCGCACCTACACTATCTACTCCTAGGTTCACAAATTACTTACACAGTCGGGCTTAGATATCATAACAGGAAAGGACTACTGGCAAAGATTGGCTGGAATAGTGTTGCGACTGTTATTGATTGTTTCGTCTATCATTTCAATCAGTTTCTCCCATTTATTTATTCAATACCATACATACTATAAACGGTCTGCATTTCATTCTATGTGGCCTTTATACTTTTTTCGATCAATTAAATGTAGAATTCAATACAAATTACTATCAAAGTCGGTGTGAACTTTTAGTAAGGTTTGAGTATAGAGCCCTTGAGTAGCAGAACTCTCCTTCTCACTTCCCCCTACTCAGTCTCTAGCTGTGATCCAAGCCTCTCAACTCTACAAACCCCCAAATAATTAATGGGATTAATAGACAGTTTAACCATTAGCTCTGCTCTATGTGTATCGAATGCAGGCAACATTCATCACACACACTAATTAAGGGGAATATACCACATTCATCACACACACTAATTAAGGGGAATATACCACATTCATCACACACACTAATTAAGGGGAATATACCACATTCATCACACACACTAATTAAGGGGAATATACCACATTCAGACCCGTTAAATCTTGGTTGTAGAAAGTGTGTACTATCAGAGAGTTACAAGGAGTTACAAGGAATAGTTATTATCTCAAACGACCTTGTGGTCCATTACGGGGAAATATTCGTAGTGGAAGAAGAGACATTTTTCAGTGCACTACACTCCTTACAGAGTGTGCAAACTACTATTTACCGTCTTCTTGAACTTTTCAACTAAGAAAAATAATGCTTACAACTACTGAGGAAAGTTTGTTCCAGGTAGAACAAATCATATATGGGAAACAGTTTCCAAAAATAATAGTGCTGAACCTCTGCAATTCTAGCTGCCAGTCATGGTTGCGTATCGTATTCATAGTGAGGCTAAACATTTTGCTATGACACATTATCAACACATTACATATTTAAAATACTTGAATGAACTGACCTCGTAGTCTGCGTGTTAAGAGAGAGAGAGAGAGAGAGAGAGAGAGAGAGAGAGAGAGAGAGAGAGAGAGAGAGAGAGAGAGATCTATTACAGCCGAGATTCTTGTAGCCCACGTTGTGTATATGGACTCATTTTGAGAATGAAATTATACAGTATATTGTATTAATAAATTCCTAATATATTTTAAATGTTGACCATTATAAACCTGTGCAATGATGGTTTAACAATAATTTATAATACATGGGATCAATCGTCGCTAATCACTAACTGCCAGCTAGAGAAGGAAGGTGGGGGAATTTGGGATAGTTTGGGGGTGGAAGGTGGGTGTAGACTTGGACCTGACTCCCCCCTTCCACCTGCCCAGGGTGGAGTAGGGGAAGGAAGGACCCACCCATGAGCAACTTTTAGTACGTGTGAGTATACCTTCCTTTACTTCTGTACAAGGCTCCATCCACGCCTTTGAGAAGAAGAAGGAGAAGAAATAGAAGGGGGAGAAGAAGAGAGTATTAGACTACTCACCAGTAGGCTTTAGTCAGCCACATCGTGACAAATCTACCATCATCCAGATCATTGTCACTAAGGAAATTACCCTTGCTTGATGGGGACAGAAGCTCCTTCGGGAGTATATCTCCCGGCCCTTCTGAAGGCTAACAACCTTCCTTCAATATAGCTTCCACTGCTCCAGCCCCCCCCCCCCCCCCCCCCCAAAAAAAAAAAAAAAAATAAATAAAAAAAAAAAAATAATTAAATAAATAAATAAAAATAAATAAATAAATACATAAATATGGCCACTCGAGTTGATTCCAACTCACGTCCTCGTAAAGCAGAAACAGCACCCTAAACCTCGCCTGAATCTGCCCAAGCCTCTCAAATGCAGAAGCCAGCAGAAGCCAGACTGTCCAGGCAAAATCCTCCTCCATCTACCTCATCCTCATCTAGCTCCTCACCACCCAGAGGTCCTTCAGCCGGGAGATCAAGACTGTCTATTCCAGTCCCGCAACCAAGATTCTTTCTTCCATTTTCCAGCGGCCCCAACCACTACCACAGCCGTCAGTTCAATACAGAAGAAACTAAAGAAGAAGCCCCCCCCCAGACCCTAAGTCACTTGGCCCAACTCCTACCTTCCTTGCCCCTCCAGATGCTGCTGCTCATTCGTGATTGTTCATCATCCAATATTGCTGAATCAAGCCTCACCCTTTTCTTTTCCCTGAAATGTTTCCATCCACCTTAAAAATCCATCCTTCATCAACCTAATCTTGTATCGGTTCACCACTTACCTATATACTTTTAATTAAATTTAATTTTCTGGGAGACTTATTCAATGACACGATAAAATCAGGAAAACATCTCAAAAGAAGCGCTCCACCCAGTCACAGTGGGGAGATAATAGAGGAAGCCTGCCTGCTTAACTGAGCCATATAGAAGAGCAATATCAAGCATCAAAGAAGAAGATAGAGACATCCACATATGCACATATCTGCCTGCAGTTTTCTGGAGCCTGCTCATACATAGCCCTTCTGCACACCACCTCTTAAGCACTACATGGACAAGATCAAAGGTGTGGGAAAGCAGATGAATATAGCAGAGTGTACTGGCCAGCTCTGAGGTGGTGAGAAGACTCGTGACTGGGGAAGGAGATCCAAAGAAGTTGATATTTGTATGAAGGGACCATATTCGCCCCACAAAACATTAACTAAAGAGATTGTGATGTGTGACTGATGGTACTAGATAATTAAATAAATGTTGCCTTCTTCGGCAAGAAACAAAGATTTAGACAATGACAACAAAATTGATGAATTCAATATACCAAGAGTATACTATTAGCTTTATCTGGTTTGCAAAGCAAAAACTATTAGTTAATTATGGTATATTTTTTAAAAACTATTCTTAACTCAAAATTTCTTAAGCATATATCTTTCCATAATCTACTTTCAGAGCGCCAGTACGATTTCCTTATGGGTTGCTCTACTGAAGATGATCTTGCTTATATTACTAATTCTTGGGCACCCTCTTTTTGGAACTTCAGTAAGACGTAATAAAATTACAGACTATCAAAAGCCTTCGATAGAGTCTGGCACAAATCTCTAATATCTAAACTACCCTCCTTCGGTTTCTATCCCTTTGTCTCTAAATTCTTTTCAGACCACTCCATAGCTGCAGTTGTGGACAGCCAATGCTCACCTCCTCAACTTATCAATTCCAGTATACCTTAGGGTTCTGCCCTGTCTCCAATTCTCTTTCTAATATTCATTAATGATTTACTCAACTGTACCTCTAGTCCTATCCACTCATATGCTGACGTATATACCTTACACTATTCAACTGGTTTTTCAAATCAACCCAGCATACAAGCACTCCAAAACAAACATGACAAGGCCATAGAACGCCTATCTTCTGATCTATCAATCATTTCTGATTGGGGCAGAACAAATGTTGTTACATTGAATGCCTCCAAGACCCAGTTTCTCCCTCTATATCTCATCACATCACAATCTTCCATAAGATTATCAATAGTTCTTCAACAATACACAACTCAACCAGTCATATTCTCTCAATATTCTAGGTGTATCTTTTTCATCCGACCTTTAGGTGTGCTCAACTGTCTCCGTGGGTTCTCCACCCCCACATACCTTCTTGCTCCGTATCGGCGCACAGTGCGCTCCTGTATTGCGTATTGTTAGCATGTGTGGGGAGGCTCCACCCATACCACACTTCTTGAAAGAGTAGAATCAAAAGCATTTCGCCTCGTCAACTCACTTCCTCATACTAGTTCCCTACAATCTCTTTCTACACGCCACAATGTTGCATCTATTTCACTCTTCTATCACTATTACAATAATCAGTGTTTTTCAGAGCTCTCTCAGTGCATAAGCCTTTCGCCTTTCAACACAATCCCACTACTATTCTGTTCATCTCTCCAACCCAAGAATTGGCACAATTTTATCAGTCTTCTTCGTCTCAACAAGTGAACTCTGGAACTCTCTCCCTCAATCAATCTTTCCTTCATTCTATGACATAGACTGCTTTAAACTTCGTGTGTCCAGGCATTTTGACTCCAACGTCCCTTGAATTTGGCTCTGTCACTCCTTTGGCTTTGGAGGAGACACTCGTTACAGGCAACCTGCTTTTTGTCTCCTTAATTCACATAGAAAAACAAACAAAAAGGCATTGTTACGCAAATCTAGACTAAGTTAAATGTGAAACTTGAGTTCCAGAAATATTTGTTGAGCTTATATAACTGGAGGTAAAGGTTCAATCCTAAGCCTACCAAAAGAGACTACAGCTGTAGGTACTGTATATCAAAGGAGCAGATAAAAAGGTAGAACCTGATGTAAGTCTGTCTCCAAGAGAAGGGATTGACAAGTATAGTAATATTAACCGCACAGTGAGACGGGTTTGTGGAATAGCTTTGTGTTAGATTAATTTAGTATTAGTATTAGTCAGGACAAATGTATTCATACCTGCCATTTGGAAATTGTTTCTGTTAAAAAGGAAACTGCATTATTAACCCCTTCAGCACCAGGACGTAATGTTCATCATATTCTGGTTAGCATTAGACGATTTACTTTAGTTTATAATCTACCCTATGACTCAAAGGGGTAAATATGATCTCCCTAAACCTTCTTAACAACACAGGTAATAATAATAATAATAATAATAGTTTTTAAAGCTAGCGCATGCTAAGCCAGCTAAGGATAGCCCAATAAGGCCGATTAGGCGTATTTCCATTGGGGTCCTGTACTACTACCCCATCCCCGTGCTCATGAGGGATGGTAACGACTCAGTGCTTGTGAAAAATCTTTAATGCGCCGAGCGTGGGCGCGATCCCGGGTCTTCTGGGTGGAAGTCCGAGACGCTAGTCGCTACACCAAGCGAGCCTTTAACTCCATAAAATCATCTAATTTTAGCCAGAATCAAAGGTAAAAAGGCGCCATGGTGCTGAAGGGGTTAAATCAGTTATAGATATATAAATTATATATACCTTGTCAATAGCATACTATCGATCGCGCGCATATATCTATCAAAGAAGGAATAAGATATTACCATACTCCATGCAAACGTTTTCTTTTACCTTCATGGCTAGTGCACCTTGAAACCGAAGTCAAATTTAGTCAACCTTTAAATAACGATTGTTACCCCCCCTGGGGGTAAGGGAATAGAATATGACCTATGTGCCTTCTGCGTGTCGTAAGAGGCGACAAAAAGAGGTTGGGTCGGTGGGCTTGCGACCCCCACCCGTGAAATATACCCGAGCAAAGAAAAACAAACGAACAGCCTCGGATGCGGACAGACCCTATGTTGACGAACCACGACCGACTAAGGACATTCCTTCGGACATTCCTTCGGACATTCTGAGAGTTGCTACATGGAATGTTAGTGGCATGCATGATGGCACAAAAGAGAGAGAGGTTCTGGAAGTGCTAGTGAATGCCAGGCTGGATGTATGTGGAATGACAGAGACCAAATGGAAAGGTTCAGATGTGAGAGAGTGGGAGTGTGGAATGGGTGTGTGTGCTGGAGTGAGTGAGGGAGCAGCAAGAGAAGGTGCGTGTCTGTTTGTAAGTAACAAATGGAAGGAGTGTGTAAGAGAATATGGGTCTATGGGTTCAAGGATTGTGTGGGTGAGAATGAAAGTAGGAATACAAACATGGGTGATTGTGTGTGTGATATGCTCCAACAGAGGAAAAAAAAGTAAAAGAGAAAGAGGAGTTCTGGGGGAATGTGGAGGCGTGCCTGGATAAGTTTGACAAGAACGAAAGAATATTTCTGATTGGGGATATGAATGGTAAGGTGGGTGATAGGAAAGTTGATGGAGTGGTGGGAGGGTGGGGGGTACCGTCAGAGGTGAATGGGAATGGTAGTGCACTTGTCGACGTATGTGTGGGGAGGAGGTTGTGGATGGCCAACACCTTCTTCCAACACAGAATGATAAAAAGGTACACATGGAAAGTGGTGTGGAGGAAGAAGGATAAAGATAAGACAGTGGTGGAACGAAAGTCACTGATTGATTATATAAGTGTGGATGAAAGAATGAAGAAATCTGTGATGAATGCTAGGGTATATAGGGGTATTGGAGGGGGTCTGTCTGATCATTACATAGTAGTAGCTAAGGTTAGGATACAAAAGAAGTGGGTGAGGAGAGCTGGAGGGAGGCGAGAGGAAGGTGGAATGGTGAGTAGGGTGGAGAGGCTACAGGAGGTGGAAATCAGGGAAGAGTACAGGAGAGCAGTAGAAAGACGACTAGGTGGGTTCGACCTGGAAGATATGGAGGAAGTGGAGGAGGTAAGCAAGGTGTTTAAGGAAGAGATCTGTGCAGCATGTGAGGAGGTGTGTGGTGTGAGGAGAAGAGGGAGGGGAGTGAAAGGTACAGCATGGTGGACAGAAGAAGTAAAGATAGCTGTGGAAGAAAAGAAGAAAACATATAGAGAGTTGTTGGGTAGTAGAGGGAATGAAGATTTGGAGAGGCAGAAACGAGCGAGGTACGTGGAGAGAAAGAGAGTGGTGAAGAGAGTAGTGAAGGAAAGTAAGAGAAGAGTAGATGAGGAATTTGGAAGGAATCTGAGTGTAATATGGAGGGAGTGTAGGAAACTGTTCTAGAAAGAAGTCAAGGAAGTTAGGGAAGGTAGCAAAGGTAGTAAGGTTGTGAAAGATAAGAATGGGAGAATGCTAGCCGAGAAGCAAGAGAGAGTCGAAAGATGGAGGGAGTACTTCAACGAGTTGCTAAATGTAAGGAATGACGAGCCAGCAAATATAGTTGGATATGGTATGGGAGGGAGAAGAGGAGAAGTAGTGGAGGAGGAGGTGGGGATCAGGAGGCCAGAAGTGTGGGAAGCCATGAAAAGAGTGAAGTTGGGGAAAGCACCAGGAACAGATGGAGTAAGTGGGGAAATGTTGAGGTATGGTGGTGAGATAGTGATCGAATGGGTATGAAAAATGTGCAAACTAGCATGGGAGTAAGGGGAAGGCACCCGATGACTGGAAGACTGGCATAATAGTCCCCCTATATAAGGGCAAAGGGCAGAGAGCAATGTGTGGTAACCACCGAGGAATATGTCTTTTAAGCATAGTAGGGAAGGTGTACAGTAGGGTAGTGATTGAGAGAGTGAGAGCGAGAACGGAAAAATGGATAGGCGACGAGCAGGGAGGTTTTAGGAAGGGAAGAGGATGTGTAGATCAGATTTTTACCCTGAATTGTGTTGTGGAGAAATATCTGGAGAAGCAACAAAAGGTGTATGTTGCCTTTATGGACTTGGAGAAGGCCTATGACAGAGTGGATAGAGAAGGCATGTGGAAAGTACTTTGAATATACGGAGTAGATGGCAAGTTGCTGAAAGCATTGAAGAGCATGTATGAGGGTGCCAAGATGGCAGTATGTGTTGAGAATGAGCAGAGCGAGTTCTTTGACCTGAGTGTTGGGTTGAAACAGGGGTGTGTGATGTCCCCGTGGTTGTTTACTGTATATATGGATGGAGTCATGAAACAAATACTAGGAAGAGCAGTGGATGTTGGTGTATCGCTGAAAAGGGAGGGAAATGAGTGGAAGCTGCCTATACTGGTGTTTGCGGTTGATACAGTTCTGATTAGCGATAATTAATGGGAGTTGCAGGGTTTGGTAAATGAGTTTGGAACAGTGTGTGAAAAACGGAATTTGAAGGTAAATGCGGGGAAGAGCAAGGTTATGGTCTTCGAAAGGGGTGAAGTCACAGAGTGTGAGGTAAAGTTGAACGGTCAGGCTATGGAGATCGTAAACTCTTTTAAGTATCTGGGCAGTATGTTGAGTAAAGATGGGACTATGGATGAGGAAGTGCGGGAGAGGGTATAACAGGGGAAGAGGGTTGTAGGAACGTTGAAAGCAGTAACAAGAAAGAGGGTGGTCAGTATGGAAGTGAAGAAGTCCTTGCATGACAGTGTGGTAATCCCGACACTAACTTACGGAAGCGAAGCATGGACGTTCGGGAAGAGACTCAGACCAAGAGTGAGAGCGGTGGAAATGAGTTACTTGAGAAGTGAGTGCGGAGTTAAAATGGAGGGATAGACAGACGAATGAGGAAGTAAGAAGGAGGTGTGGTGTGGAGGTAGATGTGCTGGAAAGTGTGATAAGGAACAACTTGAGATGGTTCAGCCATATGGAACGTATGGAAAGCGAGAGATTGACTAAGAGGGTGTACGAGAGCGAGGTGGAAGGACAGAGAGGGAGAGGTGCACCGAAGGGGAGGTGGAAGGATGGAGTGAGGAAGTATATGAATGAAGGCGGTGCTGGTTGGGAGGAGGGGCGTCCACTGACTGGGGACAGGTGCATTGGGGCGGTTCGTTTGTGGCCACTCCTTCGGGGATCACGGCGTCAGGCAATAGATAGATAGATAGAAAGACAGATAAGTTGTAATGGGAACTAATCCTTCCAAAGAACAGGTTTATGCTGCATAGTCGTGGAATATTCAAACTCTTCTAGTTTAAACTTATCTTGACCCGGACCGAGAAACACTTATTATTTTTTTTTTTTTTTTTTTTTTTTTTTTCTATATTCCAACTTACTTCCTCTCGGGCATAGGCTGAGAGCCTTAACATTCACCGCTTTACAATGAACAGTGAAGCCTGTGAGGTCTTGTTCCAGTCTAGGGAGTGAGACATGTGAAGCACGTAGAGTACAACGAGCACCTGCCATCTTGCCTTCACATGAGGCACGGTGCTCACTCATGGCCCGAAACGACCCCATCTCTGAAGCCACCTCGTTCCCGTGCTTCACTGTCTCACCCCCTACACTCGGACTCTCACACTTACACACACACAACGCCACCTGTTGAGCAGATAACTCACTGAATATTGCCTATTTGAAGTTTATTAAAATAAGTATAAGTTACTGATAACCTGTCATATTATTCATATCCTATTAGTATAAGTATATTTAAGTATACTACAATTATTACTATGATCATTACTATTATTTGTCATCATTATAATTTCAGTGGCTGGGATTTCTGTTGTCACTCTGTTTGGGAGCAAGGATAATCCCTCGAGCTTCTGCATGAAAGAATTTTACCTGCAACCGAAATTGGAACTAATGAGGAGCAACGACATAATGTATCCTGGTGTTTGCATCTACTTCTATCCGGTCCATGATGATGTTCAGTATAAGTCATCAGAAATCTTGTATCTGTCATACAACACATCTACGCTCAAAATGGGTAACGTATCTTATCTGTCTGTAATAATAATATTGATAATAATAGCAATAATAATTGTTGGTGTATTGTTCATTTGCAGCATGACACTGACAATCTAGATTTTTGTTTTAACTTAGGTACAGTACAGTGCTTATTATACCTTAGGTACAGTACAGTGCTTATTATACCTTAGGTACAGTACAGTGCTTATTATACCTTAGGTACAGTACAGTGCTTATTATACCTTAGGTACAGTACAGTGCTTATTATACCTTAGGTACAGTACAGTGCTTATTATACCTTAGGTACAGTACAGTGCTTATTATACCTTAGGTACAGTACAGTGCTTATTATACCTTAGGTACAGTACAGTGCTTATTATACCTTAGGTACAGTACAGTGCTTATTATACCTTAGGTACAGTACAGTGCTTATTATACCTTAGGTACAGTACAGTGCTTATTATACCTTAGGTACAGTACAGTGCTTATTATACCTTAGGTACAGTACAGTGCTTATTATACCTTAGGTACAGTACAGTGCTTATTATACCTTAGGTACAGTACAGTGCTTATTATACCTTAGGTACAGTACAGTGCTTATTATACCTTAGGTACAGTACAGTGCTTATTATACCTTAGGTACAGTACAGTGCTTATTATACCTTAGGTACAGTACAGTGCTTATTATACCTTAGGTTCAGTACAGTGCTTATTATACCTTAGGTACAGTACAGTGCTTATTATACCTTAGGTACAGTACAGTGCTTATTATACCTTAGGTACAGTACAGTGCTTATTATACCTTAGGTACAGTACAGTGCTTATTATACCCTAGGTACAGTACAGTGCTTATTATACCTTAGGTACAGTACAGTGCTTATTATACCTTAGGTACAGTACAGTGCTTATTATACCTTAGGTACAGTACAGTGCTTATTATACCTTAGGTACAGTACAGTGCTTATTATACCTTAGGTACAGTACAGTGCTTATTATACCTTAGGTACAGTACAGTGCTTATTATACCTTAGGTACAGTACAGTGCTTATTATACCTTAGGTACAGTACAGTGCTTATTATACCTTAGGTACAGTACAGTGCTTATTATACCTTAGGTACAGTACAGTGCTTATTATACCTTAGGTACAGTACAGTGCTTATTATACCTTAGGTACAGTACAGTGCTTATTATACCTTAGGTACAGTACAGTGCTTATTATACCTTAGGTACAGTACAGTGCTTATTATACCTTAGGTACAGTACAGTGCTTATTATACCTTAGGTACAGTACAGTGCTTATTATACCTTAGGTACAGTACAGTGCTTATTATACCTTAGGTACAGTACAGTGCTTATTATACCTTAGGTACAGTACAGTGCTTATTATACCTTACCTATGAGGTCACATGCGACCGTTGTCGACCGCCATAGTACATACAAAGGAGTACAAAGGAGTACAAAGGAAATCAAGCAACAACAGATATAGTGACCCTTCTAGGTTGCTTGTCCTCCAAAACACTGAGGATCAAGTGTCCAGACAGTGGTTTAGAGTGGGTAAGGGAACATTGGAAAGGGAATTACTGCCCTGGAACTAATATCCGTGGCAGGATTAGGAAGTTAGTAGGGGACAGATGGGTTAGTAACTGAGGGGGGGGATAAAATAGTTATTCATTTACAAACGCAGTCAGTCGCAGGTTTGATGCGAGATATTTGTCGATGCGGAGTTTAAATTAATCAACGGTGATGCAGTCTATAACATCTCGGGGAAGCCCATTCCACAAGTTGACAACTCGATTGAAGAAGAAATTCTTAGATTCGTGTGAGTTAAAAGATTTACCAATAATTTTGCAACCGTTTCCCCGCGTGTAATTAGATTGGTTGATAGTGAAGTGCTTACTACAATCCATATTGTCGATGCCTTTGATGATTTTGAACACTTGAATTAAGTCACCTCTTAGTCTGCACTGGGTTAAAGGAAATAGATTTAATTCTCTAAGACGCTCTTCGTGTGGGGGATAATATGGCCAAAGGTTATCTCTTACCACACCAATCGAAATATAAAATAAATAAACATAAATAATAATAAAGTCTGAGATCGCCTACCTTATTGCATGAACTATGGTAGCCTATCTCTCAGGATGCCCTAACTAAACATTGTATCAATGGCCATGTATATCAATGACTTAGCTATACTAGGGTCCTGGTGTAGTTTCGAGGATTCCGGCTTCGGTAGACCAGGGTTAAAGGGTCAGGACTCCGGGCCTGGTGCGGGGATTGTGGTGGAGGAGATCACGGGACACGTCTCTACCGTTCAAAAGTGTACTAGCGTCTGATCGGAACTTCAATTTCCGACTCTTAAATAAACTATATATTAATTCGTTACCAAGGGTTCATTCCCTCTTCACGAAATCATATAAATAATTATCAGCATTTAAATTATATAATTATAAAGGTGAACATCGTTTCACAACGATTTAGTGAACATAATATCAAGATATTAACGACCCTAAAGCAAACGGTGGATCGCGTATGCGGTCGTGGGAATATTTAAACTGATCCTCTTTACAGTTCTTCTAAACTTATTTCTACAAGGTTATATAACTAAATTAACTTGATCAAGGTAATCTTATACAGTACTAAATTACCTAATTATTAATCTCTACAATATATACAATCACCGGGTTCTGGTAGGAACTTGTTCACTCTAGTGAGGTTACCCTATTGGAAGGTTGTTGCCAACATTCCCCAGATACCTGTGTAGTCAATTTATTTCTCACAGATTGGGGCCCGGCGAATTATGATGTGTCGCATCATGTTATATCACCTGCGGCTAACAAATCACGCCAATTTCTTCTAGACCCTGCAGCAGCTGCTCGTGGTGGTCTTGGGCTCCCTATTACTATGGGTTGCTGTTCTTCTTCCGGTGGGATGGCGAGTTCCATAGGTATGAGACGATCTACAGTTCGGAGAGTGGTTTGTCCTCGAGATACAACCTTAACGGTTCTGATAACTCCTTCGGAATCAGGATAGACTTCTTGGATCCTTGCTAAGGGCCATTTAGAGTGAGGTTGGTCCATTTTCAACAAGACTATGTCTCCCACTACCGGTTTGTGACGGTTACTAGCAAAATTCGCACCATAATACCTCTCCCGTAGGCTCAAGATATACTCAGATGCCCAATGTTTGTTCCAGGTGTCCAGTATTTTGCAGGGTTTATGGTAGCTTCGTCGCAAGTGTGCATCTGCTTCATTAACCTAACAAGTGCGCATGGGGGTAATTGGAAACGTCCCCCTGTGCTGACGTATTTGAGGTGTTTCCGTCACTAAAATATTCATTGTACCATTAATAGCATTAATACTTATCCATATGCACCTATTATGGGTTTATTATAAAGGTATTAACCTGAAACAACAATAAAACGAGTGAAAAAAGCGTTTGGATGGTCAAAATCGGAGATATAGCCCGCGAGTTGTATAATGTATGGGTGAGGCAAACTGCTTTCCCGCCAATTTCCCCCAAGGCCACTGAGACACAGTCGATCGATACTCTCTCTCTCTCTCTTGCACTCGCTTGCCATCAGTGATGACAACACCCTGCTTGCAACTCGCTAATGTTAGCACGAAAATATACCTCAGAATAAAGGAATAACAGGGATAATAGGTGATAACTGAAGGAGAGGAGGAAAGTGGGGAAGGAGGGGAGGTAGAGGACTGAGATTTTGCATGGCCCAGGGGCCAAAAAAAAAAAAAAAAAAAAAAAAATCGATGTCAAAAGTTGATTTTTTTTTTCCCTTACTCTCAAGAGTCTCCCCGCAGTCCGCCGGGGGAACTCTTAAGAGTCTCCCCGCAGTTCCCGGGTTAACGGAGGGATCCACTAATTCCTCGGTCACGTCCAAACGGGGGACTGGGTTCAATCGTCTACCATATAATAAATGAGCCGGTGTTATGGCCTCAATTTCCAGATTGGAGTCATCTTGATACGTTAGTGGTCGATTATTTACTCTGGTTTCTATTTCGGTGACTACAGTTCTTAACTCATCCTAGGTGACCTTGGACTTGTGAAGAACCTTTTTTCAGGCACGATTTCACGATACCTATCATTCTCTCTGTAAATCCATTTTGCCAAGGGGCTCTGGGAGTTGTGAATGACCAATAACACTTTCTAGAATCTAACATTTGCTGTACTGCGTTGCTCTTTAACAGTTCAGAAACCAACGGTGATGCGCCCACAAAATTTGGCCCATTGTCACTAATCAAACGTCTGGGACAACTTCGCCGAGCGGCAAATCTTCTAAATAAATTTATAAAGGTTTCCGAGCTCATGTCCTCCGCTATTTCCAAATGGATAGCCCGAGTGCTGGTACAGGTGTATAGACATATGTAAACCTTCTTGGGTGGACCATCATCTCCTGTGAGAGTGATGGCACCAGTATAATCTATACCTGTTACCTCAAACGGTGTCCTTTGGTGAATGCGGTCTGGCGGAAGAGCTGGTGGTCCAGGGTAAGGAATAGCGATAGCTGTATACCTCTTGCAAATAATGCAATTCTTGATACAGCGTTTAACAGCTTGTCGTCCCTGGGGTATCCAATATGTTTGTCGCATATAGGCTAGAGTGTCTGCTACCCCACCGTGTTTAGTGGTGTCATGCGCTTCTAAAACCATCAATTTGGTGAGGTCGCAATCCTTGGGCAATAGGATCGGATGCCGAGTTTTGAGGGGTAGATCAGTTTTACCAATACGACCTCGACAACATATTAATTCTTGATTGTCTAGATACAGCCCAAGGTCCTTCATTCTTTTGGTTGGCTTGGGATTGGGTTTACGTAGCTGTGTTAATTCCTCATCATACTTTTCAGCTTGTATCCTTCTGATCCAGTAGGTAAGTGGGTCAAATTTATCCATCTTTACCTTCTTGCTCAGGAACTTAAACACAAATTTAGTTACAGTTAATAGTTTGTCCAAATTGGAGAACTTGGTGATGTCAATCACTGAAGGCTCTGGGATAATTATTGGGTCCATATGAACTTTATCATCATTAACCTTCTGGTATGATTTTTGTTCTGGCCTATCACTCTGACGTAGCCAAACCGGACCCTGAAACCACAGAGTTTCGTTAATCAGTTTCTTGACACCAACACCTCGGCTCACCAAGTCAGCCGGATTATCCTTGGACTTAACATGCATGAATGTATAGTTCATTTGCAGTTCCTTTATTTTGTGTACTCTGTTACGCACATAAACTATGTGACTATCATCCTTAGCTATCCAGTGCAAACATATCTCACTATCTGTCCATATATATGTCTCACCTAAAAAGGGAAACATACCATTCAAATAAGTAGCTAACCTAGTTCCCAATTCAACAGCGGTCAGCTCCAACTGTGGAAGGGTACGTTGTTTTAATGGCGCTACTCGGGATTTGGACATAATCATAGTAGATCGGACTTCAGTGACACAATAAGCTACTGCACCATACACCTTAGAGGAGGCATCACAAAATATGTGCAATTGAGCACACTCATTATCAGAGGTAGGATCACATCTTCTAGGAAACTTGACTGAGGATACCTTCTCATATTCCACCTGCAATTTGTTCCACTCTTCTGTATATTTTTCAGGTAATGGAGTATCCCAACTCAGTGCTTCTCTCCAGGCCTCCTGAACTAAAATCTTCCCTTTAATTGATATGGGACTAAATATGCCCAATGGGTCGAACATCATAGAGACCTGACTTAAGAGTGTACGTTTTGCGAGTTTTACATCGGGAAACTTGAGGGGCTTTAGAGACATCTCATCAGTAGTTGTTTTCCACAGCAATCCTAGTACTGGTTGATATTCTGGTATTTGATAGTCAGGATAGTCTCTTCTTATCTGGTCCAACAGAATATGAGAGTTTGAATTCCAACTTTGTAGTGGCATATTGGCTTTATTACATTCTTGCCTTGCCAAATTGTAGATTTCAATCACCTCTTCGCCACTGTCGGCAACGCCCTGAAGATTATCCATGTAAAACAGTTGACCCATTTCCGGTTGCTCGTCTTCTGGAAATATCTCAAAGTGCTGCACAACAAGAAAGGACTAGAGCAGGAACCAAACAACACTGACCGAAAGCGGTATTCTTTTATCCGCCCACCAGGCTGAAAAGGATCTTCAGGCCAAAGGAACTTTGTGAATTTGCGGTCTTGCTCCTTTAACCCTATTCTCAAAAAGGCTTTGGAGATATCTGCCACAAACCCAAATCTCTTCGTCCTGAATTTTAATAGTACATCACCCAGTATATCAGTCAGATTTGGTCCGACATAGAGACAATCGTTTAGACTTGCTTCATTCTTCGCTGCTCGAGAACTGCAGTTAAATACCACTCTGATGGGGGTAGTACTGGAGTCCTTACTTACAGCATGATGAGGAAGGTAATTACCCTCTTTATGGTTTGTTTCCCCTGGGACCTCCTCAATAAAGTAATTTTCCAACTGCTCTTGAATTATTTTATGATAAATGTCCAGTCGTTCAGGATGTTGACGCAATCTCTCCACCATTTTATTTAATTGACATCTTGAACTCTGGTAGTTAGTTGGTAATTCAGGGGCATTTATCATCCATGGAAGTCCTACCCAGTACTGGCCATCCTTATACTCAACTGTGTCTAGGTAGTGGTTATATGTTAAGATGTCTTCAGGGGTGGGAAGATCTGCTTCTATACCCACAGTGTCCAGTTCCCAAAGTTTGTGAACAGGTTCTTGTTGCTCTTCTAGAATGTCTCCTAGTTGTGATGGTATTAATTCTGCACCAATTCTAGCCACCACCAGAGATTGTGCCGGAGTCACAAAGACTGGATCCATCCGGTTGTCTGATTCACTTGGGCCACATGTGGGTAGAGATCCCATGATTATATATCCACCTGATGATGAAATTAACTGGATACCGTGTTTCCGAGTCATTTTTCGCAAGAAGCGACCACAATAGTCGGAGCCGATGATCAGTTGAATTGGACCTACTACGTCAGACTCTATAGTTCGGTCTTTGTTAAGAAGTTAGATGCTTCCTTTAAACCCTTATTTACCACAGAAGTGTTCATATCTTCCTTAACCACCGCAGTCACTTTACATTTATATTTGCCCAATTTAATCATGGGTTTAACCACGTCAAATGTTTGTGTTTCCTTATTTGACAAAAATCCAGTTATTGCCATGTTCACTCTTCCTACTGTTGGCAAATTCATGGCTCTGACAACATTTCCGGCAATGAAGGTCTTTTGCACTCCAGTATCAAAGAATGCTTTGACCGGCATAACCTCTTTTCCTCTGATCAGTTGAATCTCGGCTGTAGGAGTAGCTGCCGGCGTATGCATTGGGTTTCCAGTGGTCAGGGTCATATTTACACTTGTCGGTTTGGGTTGTACTTCACTGATCTTGGGACACAACGTGGTATGATGTACACCAGTCTTGCACCAAAAACATACATTTAATTTAGTGGCACATTCCTCAGTAGAATGCTTTGTGCTAAGGCAAACAAGACACTTACCTAGTTCGATGAGTTGTGGAAGTCTAGCCTTAAGATTTGGGTAAGTCCTACAATACACTGTGGAATGTTGTTCTGAACATAACATACACACCTTCCGGTTTTCTTGGTTTATCCCTGGTGTGGGGTTAACATCTCTGGTTACTTCTTGGGTCACTGGAGAATTGAGACAGGAATTTTTTCTCTCCCAAACACCTTTTGTTTTAGATACTGTATTAGCTTGATTATTCTGCTGGACGGATGTCACATAGGTACCAACCTCTTCCTTCTTGAACGGTTTTGCTTTTTCCTTAGTCCCTGTTGTAGACACTTTTGTGTATTTAACCTTGTTGTCTCCTTCCTTGATACCGCTATCCTTCTTGAAAACCTGCATGTGTTTGCACAGCTCTCTTAACCCGTACAGCCCCAGCGACGCGCCTGACGCGTCGGCGATGTATGTAACGCACAGCCCCAGAGTCGCGCCTGGCACGTCACCCTAATTGCGCCGACAATAACCTCAGGTGTAGCCACTCGAGAGAGCTCAGATTTGTATGGGAACTGTGTACGTATCTCACGCATCCGTGCCGATGGTTGAAAACTCTCAAAGTCCACGTGCGTCCACGTGCGTGCGCGTGAGTGCGCAATAACCTGTTTTTTTGGGATAATTGCCTTCAATTTTTTACTCTTGTAAAATACGTTTTCGGGGGCTCTGTAGGACCATTGTTTAAGGTTTTTGAGCGGTTTTTCGTGGTTTTTCCTTCATTCCTAACCCATTCGCTATTGTTTCTGGAATAAAACCATTTTTTGAAAACCGGCCGGGTTCTGGTGAACAAACATTACAAAACTAGCCGGGGCTGGACGGGTTAAACCCTCTTCTATCTCTTGATACGTGAAGTAGTTCTTCTTATACCTGTGGTACAATTCATCACAGGTTTTCTGAGAGCTTTTGTTGTACAATATGGTTCAAGAGCCAAGAAGCTGAATCAAGATCTTTCTGGGTACCAAGTGATTTCAAAACACAATTCAAGCTGATCCGGAATGACTGAAGATCCTGGTACGTATGCTTTGGTCCTGATAACTCCAGCAATTTGTAAACTAGGCACTGTAGAGTCAACTCCTTATCTTCAAAATTCTCCTTGAGTATGTTTAGAGCTGCTGTATAATTGGCATCTGTTATGGGAAGTTCCTTGATAAAATCCAATGCAAAACCCTTAAGTTGACCCAACAAGTATGAACATTTATTTGCTGCAGACATATCTAACCTGTCATGAACTAAACCTTTAAATTTGTCCCAAAAGGTATTCCAATCAGATTGCCCATCAAATTCAGGTAAGGTTATAGGTGGCAACTTAAAGCTTTGTTGTCCCGGAGCCGCAGTACCATTACTGGTACCATTACTCCCTGTTTCGGTAACTGCCTCTGTCGCCAAGGATTCGAACCCAGCTAGTTGATCCAAATAATTTTCACGAGCATTTGCATAGGCTTGCTGTAATTCCTCAAACATTTCAGATTGTCCTTGTTTGATGCAAAAGTCCTCCAATTTATTGCAAGACTCTTAATAATTAGCCCACCGGGTTTTAAGATCTTGGATTTGAGATTTTAACAGCTCTCTTGGACAGGAGTCACGTCTTTCTACCTCCTGACAATTATTTAATGCTCTAGTTACCCAGCCTAATTTTCCCACCATAGATTTTCTCAAGAGTGTATCAGTCATTTTGGAAAATGGGTAATTATTTTCTGGACTATTATTAATGTTTATACTGAAGACTAATTTTCAACAATCAAAATTATATTTAGATATAGCCTAACTCATACTCAATTTAGCTGTTAATCTTTAGCATTATATGCGTACTGTAGTATTATTTGCTACAAATTCAGATGAATAATTAGTTGAAAACATTAAGTCCACAATATAATTTACCTAATACGTGGGAACGCACGCTAGTAGGGGGAGGGAATATATTTATTATTGAATTAAATGTCATATATGCTCCATCCCGAGCATTTAGCTGGTCTACTTGGTATTTCAGACGCAGGTGACATTAAAGGACAGAAACATAAAAATGGCCTAAATTATCAAATAATAGGGAGAATTTAGGTACAAGAATGAAGCTAAAGCTGTACATATTTAGTTAATCATTGATTTCTTATCCCAGATGTTAGTGGGTACCTGTGGAAGTAGCATTTTTCTAAAAAGGGGGGGGGGGAACACATTTATTATTTATTAAATTTGGTATATGCTCAGTCCCGAGCATTTAGCTGGTCGACCTAGTCTGCCAGACGAGGGTGACATTAAGGACGGAGACATAAAATGGTCTAAATAAGAAAAATATGGGGGAAATTTAGGGACTGCAACGAAGCTCAAGCTCCGAGTTTCACAAACGCCAGAGAACGCAACGTTGCAGACCCTCCTACCAGTCCTCTACCACAGGATTTAAACGCCATGCGATTTTATCTTATTATTAATTGAAATGCCACTCACCCAAGGCCATCGCCTCACAGTTAGGGACCTCATAACGGCGGGGGATCAATCTATGTCCCACAAAAACGACCTTAAACATTAGCCTACCGCTGCAGCTTAGCAGGGACCCTAACTGTTGAAAACTGGCCCTAACTCAACCCCTAGTCTACACACCGATCGGAATCCTCACTTGGGGCACCAAAATGTGGGGGATAATATGGCCAAAGGTTATCTCTTACCACACCAATCGAAATATAAAATTAATAAACATAAATACAAATAAAGTCTGAGATCGCCTACCTTATGGTATGAACTATGGTGGCCTCTCTCTCAGGATGCCCTAACTAAACATTGTATCAATGGCCATGTATATCAATGACTTAGCTATACTAGGGTCCTGGTGTAGTTTCGAGGATTCCGGCTTCGGTAGACCAGGGTTAAAGGGTCAGGACTCCGGGCCTGGTGCGGGGATTGTGGTGGAGGAGATCACGGGACACGTCTCTACCGTTCAAAAGTGTACTAGCGTCTGATCGGAACTTCAATTTCCGACTCTTAAATAAACTATATATTAATTCGTTACCAAGGGTTCATTCCCTCTTCACGAAATCATATAAATAATTATCAGCATTTAAATTATATAATTATAAAGGTGAACATCGTTTCACAACGATTTAGTGAACATAATATCAAGATATTAACGACCCTAAAGCAAACGGTGGATCCCGTATGCGGTCGCGGGAATATTTAAACTGATCCTCTTTACAGTTCTTCTAAACTTATTTCTACAAGGTTTTATAACTAAATTAACTTGATCAAGGTAATCTTATACAGTACTAAATTACCTAACATTAATTAATCTCTACAATATATACAATCACCGGGTTCTGGTAGGAAATTGTTCACTCTAGTGAGGTTACCCTATCGGAAGGTTGTTGCAAACATTCCCCAGATACCGGTGGGTGTAGTCAATTTATATCTCACACTTCGTATGGTTTGTTCTTTAGGCTAGGTATCATTTTGGTAACTCTACGTTGAACTCGTTCTAGCTTGTTTATATCTTTTTGGTAATAAGGGCACCAGGATTAAACGCAGTATTCCAGAAGAGGGCGGACTAAGGAATTGTAAAGGGTTAGGATAACTTCTTTGGATTTATGCTCAAATGACCTGCCTATAAAGTCAATTATTTTGTTTGCCTTCTTAATAACTTCTGAACATTGTTGACTCGGTTTTAGGTTACTCGATATTGTTACTCCCAGATCGGTTTCTCTGTTTACATTCTTAAGCTGAGTGTCATTCATCGAATAGTTTGCTTTCTCATTTAGGTATCCGATATGTAGTATATACTTTACATATATCCGCATTGAAACTTATTTGCCAAATTTGGGCCCAACATGACAATTTATCTAGATTGTGTTGCATATCGTCAACTTGTTCTTTTGAGAGTACGCTATTTGCAATTTTTGTATCGTTGGCAAATTTTGAGATTGTACAGGTGAGACCCTCATCTATGTCGTTGATGTAAATTAGAAAGAGAATTGGACCTAGTACTGATCCCTGGGGTACCCCGCTACTTACATTGGTCCATTTAGATGCCTTACCGTTTATGACTACTCTTTGCTTTCTGTCGCTGAGCCAATTTTCTATCCATTTCAACACACCGTGTTGTATTCCATGCGCTTTTAGTTTTAGCAGTAAACGTTTGTGGGGAACTTTGTCAAAGGCCTTTTGAAAATCAAGGTATATAATATCTACAGCTTTACTCTCACCGTAGAGGTTGAGGATATCCTGGAAGAAGTCTAAGAGGTTTGTTAAACAGGAACGTTTTTTACGAAAGCCGTGTTGAGTATCTTTAAGTATGTTATTTTCCTCTAAGTGATTTACGAGTCTGTCTCTTATGACCGTTTCTAACATTTTACATACAACTGAGGTTAAGCTAATTGGACGATAGTTACTGGGTAGGGATTTGCTGCCTTTTTTGAATATCGGTGTTACGTTGGCTATCTTCCACTGATCAGGCATAGTTGCAGACTGCAAGGATTTATTGAATAGTAATGTCAGTGGTTTGGAGAGCTCATCATTAGCTTCCTTTAGAACTCTAGGCGAGATTGTATCAGGTCCAGGCGTTTTATTTACCTTGAGTTTATCTAAACAATTCAATACTTCTCTCTCTGTAACGGTGATATTGCTTAGAACATCTGAATTATCAATCTGAATCGGCGATGGTGTAGGGATATCACTGAGGTCTTCTGTTGTAAAAACTGATGCAAAGAAGGTATTGAGGGCATTACTCATTTGTACTTCGTCTTTGGTGTATTCTCCATTTTCATCGACTAACGGTCCAACAGTTGAAGTAACTACTTTTTTCTTTCTGATATAACTATAGAATTCTTTCGGGTTTGTTTTACTTTGATTCGCAATATGTAACTCTAGGGCCTTTTTACTTTGCTTAATTAACTTTTTGGCTTTGCGTCGTAGCTCTACAAATTTCACCCGTTCTTCGTCATTTTGTGAGGATTTTAATCTATCATTAGCAAATTTTTTAGCAAGCAGGCAGTTTGAAATATCTTTATTCCACCATTTGGGCTTATTATTATGGCCAGGATGCCGTATTTTCGATGGTATGCAGTCTTGCACTGCTTTTAGGTAAGTGGTTTCGAATAACTTCCAAGATATATTTATGTCGTTATTGTTAATTAAAAAGCTCCAG
The DNA here is from genome assembly GCA_037953745.1 of Lithodes maja. Taxonomy (NCBI): domain Eukaryota; kingdom Metazoa; phylum Arthropoda; class Malacostraca; order Decapoda; family Lithodidae; genus Lithodes; species Lithodes maja. The sequence goes on from JBAKBP010011630.1 coordinate 62,125, forward strand.
TCAGTTTCTTTAAACATAGCTCTAAGTTTATGGAAGTTTGCTTTCTTGAAATTAAGGACTTTTTCGATGCTACTATTTGGTTCGTTACTAGTAATCTTTAAAGTGAAAGTTATCGTACGATGGTCGCTGTTACTGAATTCATCACCAACATTCAAATTCTCTATTAATTCTTCTTTTGTTGCAAGTACAATGTCAAGAACGTTATTACCACGGGTCGGCGTTCGAACAAATTGATAAAGCGAACTCTCTTGCAAGTTCGTATACAAGTCATGTCCGGAGTGTGTATGCAGATGTACTGGTGAGAGTATGTGCAGGCTAACCCAAGCTGATAGTTGAGTAGCTTCGCTACGGAAGGACCATGATACAATCCTCTCCATCGGGATAACCAATACAAAAAAAATGGATTCTGGGGGCATTGAGCCCTCGACCTCGCGGTCGTCGCACAGTGCCTTCAACCACTAGACCAAACTGACCTGTGTGTTTTTCATTATATATATGTTTTTTTTATGTGAGTGAGGGAAACAAAAGTCAGAACTGCCTATGACAAGTGCCTGCCCCAGAGTTGAAAGAGTGACAGGGCCAAAATCAAGGGACGTTCGAGCCAAACTGCCTGGACATACAGTGTTTGAAGCAATTTAAGTCATATTAAGAGGGAAATACTGATTCTGGGAGAGTTCCAGAGCTCAGCTGTTGAATAGAAGAAAGATTGAACATATCGTTTCACTCTTGGGTTGGAGAGTTGCACAGAGTAGGGTGGGATTGTGTTGCAATTTGGGTGCTAAGTGTTCTAAGAAAGGGGGTGGTATACACTGAGAAAGCTCTGAGGAACACTGATTGTTGTAATAGAGGTAGAATAGTGAAAGAGATGCAACATTGCGGCAAAGAGGGAGAGATTGCAGAGAATTGGTGAGTGGACGTGAGTTAATGAGACGGAAAGAGTTTCTTTCTACTTTGTCTAGAAGTGCTGTGTGAGAGGATCCTCCCGACGCATATGAACAATACTCAATACATGGACGCACTGTGCCCCTGTACAGAGCAAGAAGCTGTGCAGGGGTAAAGAACCCCTGGAAGAGGTTGAGCACACCCAGCTTCTGGGAAGCTGTTTTAGCAAGATTGGTAATATGATCTTTCCAAGAGAGATCAGAAGATAAAGAGACACAGAGAATATTAAGAGAAGATTAAGGGTTAATTTGTAAGTTGTTGAAAGTAAGTCAGATGAAGAAATTGAGTTTTGGAAGCATTGAAAGTAACAAGGTTTTCTCTGCCCCAATTAGAGATAGTAGAGATATCAGAAGAAAGGTGGTTTATGGCCATCTTATGTGGGTTTTCGAGTACCTGCTCTGTATGATGTTGTGGAAGGCTAGTGGAATAGATGAAGTGAACGGTGGCCATCCACAACCGCAGTTATGGAACGGCCGGAGAAAAAATTAGAGATAAAGGCACAGATGGAGGGATAGAAACCGAAGGAGGGTAGTTTGAAATTAGAGATCTGTGCCAGACTCTATCGAAGGCCTTCAATATGTCTAACGCAACAGAGAAAGTTTCACCGAAGTCCCGAATGGAGGATGACCAAGAGTTAGTAAGATATTAAAGAAGATCACCAGTAGAGCGGCCCTTAAGGAAGCCATACTGGCTGTCTGAGAGTAGGTTATGGGAAGATATATGCTTAAGAAATATTGAAGTAAGAATAGTTTCAACAAATTTAGATATGCAAGAAGGTGGAAACACTCCAAGAATTTGCAACCCTTAACATACGAGTATCATCAAATGAAGCAATTACTACTACAACGGCATCTTCCAACAGCCCAACGCGTGACATAGCGAGTACCCGCTTCAGTACATGCACCACGTCAGGAAAATTAAAATAATGACTCCGCTCTCCCTCAGGACAACTTCCGTGTTGTGTCGTGAGAAACAACGTTCGCCCCATCACAAGGAATATCATCACCGAAACCATGAGCCAGAACCGTTACCAGAATTTTGCGGACTTAGACGACGAAGAAGAAATAGAAGAAATTCGGCCCATATGAGATTTCATGGTTCGTGGAAAACTTACGGAGTTCTGTGCCAGGGCACCAAGGACCAGGATGCGCTTCTGTATCCCGGGTGGTGGTGTGGACGACGTTGCAGCTGCAGTCAACGAAGTTTCGAAGTTAGCCCCCTCACACACAATGTACGTCATTCATGTCGGATCTAATGACGTGCAGCGAACCCGATCGGAGAACCTCATGCTGAAGTACCGGAAGCTGATTCAGATGTATAAGAAAAAGTCATCATATCTGGCATCGTTCCCAGGATCAGTGTGAAGAGCCGATTCTTCAACATAGCCACTAGCGTATATCGTCGACTGCCTGACCTCTGCAGGGAGGAAAAGGTTGGATTCATCAATACCTGGGATGCCTTCTATCGTGAAGATCATCTGTTTGTAGCGGATGGAGTCCATCTGAACCAGGTGGGAGCAGCAAGATTTGGCTGCCTGCTTCACGACGCAGTAAAGGATTTTCGAAAAAGAAGCAGAGCTAACCAAGGACCACCAGGGACGAGGATCGAGGACAGCGAGGCCCGAGGACCACCAGGGACAAGGATTGAGGACCGTGGACCACCAGGGACAGTGATCGACGCCCGAGGACTACCAGGGACGACGATCGAAGACAGCAAGGACCGCCAAGAGATGATGATCGACAACAGCGAGGACCGAGGACTACCAGGGACGATGATCGAGTACAGCGAGGACCGAGGACAACCAGGGACGAGGATCGAGGACCAAGGACAGACAGGTACATAAGTGTAGATCCGACCAGAACCAAGCATTTGATTAAAGAGCATTCCGTGAATTCTAAATCCAAAGCTTTAAAGGTTTTCTATGCAAACGCTCGTAGCATACGAATTACATTTTCGGATTTAGAGGAACTAGTGTCTAAAGAAAATTATGATGTTATTGGCATAACATAATCTTGGCTCAATACAGAAGACAGAGACTTTTTAGCAGAGTATTCACTTCCCGGTTATGTAATGTTTGAGAAAAGCTGAATAAATAAAAATGGAGGTGGCGTTTTACTTTTTATCAAAGAAAGTCTAAACGTGACCCTCTTGTCAAAACCTCAAATTGTGAACGTCGACACATCCTTTGTGCAAATACAGATTAGTAAAGGTACAAAAATAATACTTGCATTAATATACAGACCTCCAACTCAATCAGTGCAAACTGACCGAGAAATTTATGAGCAAATTGAAAACGTAAGTAACTCGCAAGATAATTTTTGGCGATTTCAATTTACCTGTGACCAAGTGGGGAGATAGTATTACTTCACACTCTGGACAAGACCTGTATGCCAACTTGCAAGAGAGTTCGCTATATCAATTTGTTAGATCTCCAACTCGTGGAAATAACGTCCTTTACCTTGTACTTTCAACAAAAGAAGAATTGATAGAGAATTTGAATGTCGGTGATGAATTCAGTAACAGCGACCATCGTACGATAAATTTCAGTTTAAAGTTTACTAATAACGAACCAAATAGCAGCATCAAGAAAGTCCCTAATTTCAAGAAAGCAAACTTTTGTAAACTTAGAGCAATGTTTAAAGAAACTAACTGGAGCTTTCCAATTAACAATAATGTGACGCATGTCCAGTGTGAGCATGCTGTACAGAACGCCTAGTCATGCCCCACTCTCGCTAGGATCGTCAGGGCAGGAACTTTGGCTGTAGTCTATGTAGAGTTTCCTAACTTAGTTCATGTGAGCCGTTGTACTATAAGTAATATGAATATGTATTTTGTTTTCATCTGAGTCAACGAGTTCTATTTTATATCATTAGTTATAAGTATTGTGGGTAAAACTTATTTGTAATGATGGGAGAAGCGGCAGCCACAGTTGGGGGTCAGTGGGTGCGCCATGCGGGAGGTGGGCCTAACTCACTAGCACTCCCCCCCTCCCCCCTTCCCTCAGTGCTAGGAAAGCCTTTGTCTATCCCAGAGGAGAGAGATAAATGACGTAATGATTGTCAGTGGGCGGTCCTTAGTAGTTCACGTTGGGCTCACTAGAGGGCCGAGTATAAAAAGGGAAGTCTAGCCATTTTTTGATCAGAACTCATTAGGCAGAGCGACTTCTCATTTCCCTTGCTAACTATATATATTCTTCTGACTGATGTGAACTTTCTCTACTACCTTACATTCTTATCTCCTCTTTTCCCTACCCTTTTTAACTTCCATGGTCCCGTTGGTGCAGAGCTAGTCAGCCAACGTATTATCGCTTGAGTTCTCACGAGATATATGCCTATTAGATAGCCTATTTTGGAAGGGTTAACTTAGAATAGGATTGATTTATGTTTGTTGCACTTGTATATGCATTTCCCTGTGTGTTATTATTATTATTATTCCTGTTTTCTGCTAGTCTAGGTAATGCTAGACTGGTTACGAGTTGTTGTCTGATGCAGTGGTTAAGCGATAAACCTGCATTCTCGTTTCGGTTCAGTGAAGCCTAGGTTGTCTTCGCGGCTGACTGTGTTGAGTTAAAAATTTACAGTGCGTGAGGGCAAGAGCCTAACCACCCTGTATTTTATTAACAGCTTGTTTTTACTTTGTCAAGGAGCCGGGAGAAAACCAGATACAAGGGATCTGGATTTCTCAAAGTGCACTTGTTAGTGTTAACGTAATACTTTAAACAGTTGTGAGGACTTCGCTAGGCTACGAGCCGTTTTTGCTCAGTCACTGCTACCTTTTTCCCACAGTACCCCAGCTAGACTTTACTCGATTTGTAGATACAGAATAGTATTGAAGCTTTCCTTATGTATGATATTGTTTATGCACTATTGATTTCATGTGTTGCACGCTTGGCTACTTTAGTGATTAGTGGCCCACGAGCACAATCCGAGTAGGCTACTGCCGTTGCATTTGCAGAGTACTTCTTTTTAATGTTTGCCATTTACTATTGCATATTCTTTTAATTATTCTTATGCCAATTTAAACCTTTAATAGTATTTAATTGCCAATGTTTTTGCTTATTGAATTACTGTTCAAAATCCGATACGTACTTCTTACGAGCATCCGAGAAGCATCTAACTTTTTTCAGAAGATTCCTTGCTCGATGCTTAACCTTTCCGCGGCGCACAGGGGGTTTTCTACAGGGTAAGACTGTGCGCACCTATGATGATTTTGGGACCTATTGCAAATTTTGATAAAAAGTACATCATCGTGTAGATCACTGTGTCTGTCTGTATATATCACTGTGTCTGTCTGTATATATTACTGTGTCTGTCTGTATATATCACTGTGTCTGTCTGTATATATCACTGTGTCTGTCTGTATATATTACTGTGTCTGTCTGTATACTGTATATCACTGTGTCTGTATATATCACTGTGTCTGTCTGTATATATTACTGTGTCTGTCTGTATATATCACTGTGTCTGTCTGTATATATTACTGTGTCTGTCTGTATATATTACTGTGTCTGTCTGTATATATCACTGTGTCTGTCTGTATATATCACTGTGTCTGTCTGTATATATCACTGTGTCTGTCTGTATATATCACTGTGTCTGTCTGTATATATCACTGTGTCTGTCTGTATATATTACTGTGTCTGTCTGTATATATCACTGTGTCTGTCTGTATATATCACTGTGTCTGTCTGTATATATCACTGTGTCTGTCTGTATATATTACTGTGTCTGTCTGTATATATCACTGTGTCTGTCTGTATATATTACTGTGTCTGTCTGTACCTGTATATATCACTGTGTCTGTCTGTATATATCACTGTGTCTGTCTGTATATATCACTGTGTCTGTCTGTATATATCACTGTGTCTGTCTGTATATATTACTGTGTCTGTCTGTATATATCACTGTGTCTGTCTGTATATATTACTGTGTCTGTCTGTATATATCACTGTGTCTGTCTGTATATATTACTGTGTCTGTCTGTATATATCACTGTGTCTGTCTGTATATATCACTGTGTCTGTCTGTATATATTACTGTGTCTGTCTGTATATATCACTGTGTCTGTCTGTATATATCACTGTGTCTGTATATATCACTGTGTCTGTATATATCACTGTGTCTGTCTGTATATATCACTGTGTCTGTCTGTATATATCACTGTGTCTGTCTGTATATATTACTGTGTCTGTCTGTATATATCACTGTGTCTGTCTGTATATATTACTGTGTCTGTCTGTATATATCACTGTTCTGTTTGTATATATATCACTGTGTCTGTATGTATATATCACTGTGTCTGTCTGTATATATCACTGTGTCTGTCTGTATATATTACTGTGTCTGTCTGTATATATTACTGTGTCTGTATATATTACTGTGTCTGTCTGTATATATTACTGTGTCTGTCTGTATATATCACTGTGTCTGTCTGTATATATTACTGTGTCTGTCTGTATATATTACTGTGTCTGTCTGTATATATCACTGTGTCTGTCTGTATATATCACTGTGTCTGTCTGTATATATCACTGTGTCTGTCTGTATATATTACTGTGTCTGTCTGTATATATTACTGTGTCTGTCTGTATATATCACTGTGTCTGTCTGTATATATTACTGTGTCTGTCTGTATATATCACTGTGTTTGTCTGTATATATCACTGTGTCTGTCTGTATATATCACTGTGTCTGTCTGTATATATCACTGTGTCTGTCTGTATATATTACTGTGTCTGTCTGTATATATCACTGTGTCTGTCTGTATATATTACTGTGTCTGTCTGTATATATTACTGTGTCTGTCTGTATATATTACTGTGTCTGTCTGTATATATCACTGTGTCTGTCTGTATATATTACTGTGTCTGTCTGTATATATTACTGTGTCTGTCTGTATATATTACTGTGTCTGTCTGTATATATTACTGTGTCTGTCTGTATATATTACTGTGTCTGTCTGTATATATCACTGTGTCTGTCTGTATATATTACTGTGTCTGTCTGTATATATTACTGTGTCTGTCTGTATATATTACTGTGTCTGTCTGTATATATTACTGTGTCTGTCTGTATATATCACTGTGTCTGTCTGTATATATTACTGTGTCTGTCTGTATATATCACTGTGTCTGTCTGTATATATCACTGTGTCTGTCTGTATATATTACTGTGTCTGTCTGTATATATCACTGTGTCTGTCTGTATATATCACTGTGTCTGTCTGTATATATCACTGTGTCTGTCTGTATATATCACTGTGTCTGTCTGTATATATTACTGTGTCTGTCTGTATATATCACTGTGTCTGTCTGTATATATTACTGTGTCTGTCTGTATATATCACTGTGTCTGTCTGTATATATTACTGTGTCTGTCTGTATATATCACTGTGTCTGTCTGTATATATTACTGTGTCCTGTCTGTATATATCACTGTGTCTGTCTGTATATATCACTGTGTCTGTCTGTATATATCACTGTGTCTGTCTGTATATATCACTGTGTCTGTCTGTATATATTACTGTGTCTGTCTGTATATATCACTGTGTCTGTCTGTATATATTACTGTGTCTGTCTGTATATATCACTGTGTCTGTCTGTATATATTACTGTGTCTGTCTGTATATATCACTGTGTCTGTCTGTATATATTACTGTGTCTGTCTGTATATATTACTGTGTCTGTCTGTATATATCACTGTGTCTGTCTGTATATATCACTGTGTCTGTCTGTATATATCACTGTGTCTGTCTGTATATATCACTGTGTCTGTCTGTATATATCACTGTGTCTGTCTGTATATATCACTGTGTCTGTCTGTATATATTCACTGTGTCTGTCTGTATATATCACTGTGTCTGTCTGTATATATTACTGTGTCTGTCTGTATATATTCACTGTGTCTGTCTGTATATATCACTGTGTCTGTCTGTATATATCACTGTGTCTGTATATATCACTGTGTCTGTATATATCACTGTGTCTGTCTGTATATATCACTGTGTCTGTCTGTATATATCACTGTGTCTGTATGTATATATCACTGTGTCTGTCTGTATATATCACTGTGTCTGTCTGTATATATCACTGTGTCTGTCTGTATATATCACTGTGTCTGTCTGTATATATTACTGTGTCTGTCTGTATATATTACTGTGTCTGTCTGTATATATTACTGTGTCTGTCTGTATATTATCACTGTGTCTGTCTGTATATATCACTGTGTCTGTCTGTATATATTACCGTGTCTGTCTGTATATATCACTGTGTCTGTCTGTATTATATCACTGTGTCTGTCTGTATATATCACTGTGTCTGTCTGTATATATTACTGTGTCTGTCTGTATATATCACTGTGTCTGTCTGTATATATTACTGTGTCTGTCTGTATATATTACTGTGTCTGTCTGTATATATCACTGTGTCTGTCTGTATATATCACTGTGTCTGTCTGTATATATTACTGTGTCTGTCTGTATATATCACTGTGTCTGTCTGTATATATTACTGTGTCTGTCTGTATATATCACTGTGTCTGTCTGTATATATCACTGTGTCTGTCTGTATATATTACTGTGTCTGTCTGTATATATCACTGTGTCTGTCTGTATATATTACTGTGTCTGTCTGTATATATTACTGTGTCTGTCTGTATATATCACTGTGTCTGTCTGTATATATCACTGTGTCTGTCTGTATATATCACTGTGTCTGTCTGTATATATTACTGTGTCTGTCTGTATATATCACTGTGTCTGTCTGTATATATCACTGTGTCTGTATATATCACTGTGTCTGTATATATCACTGTGTCTGTCTGTATATATCACTGTGTCTGTCTGTATATATCACTGTGTCTGTATGTATATATTACTGTGTCTGTCTGTATATATCACTGTGTCTGTCTGTATATATCACTGTGTCTGTCTGTATATATTCACTGTGTCTGTATGTATATATCACTGTGTCTGTCTGTATATATCACTGTGTCTGTCTGTATATATCACTGTGTCTGTCTGTATATATCACTGTGTCTGTCTGTATATATTACTGTGTCTGTCTGTATATATTACTGTGTCTGTCTGTATATATTACTGTGTCTGTCTGTATATATCACTGTGTCTGTCTGTATATATTACTGTGTCTGTCTGTATATATTACTGTGTCTGTCTGTATATATTACTGTGTCTGTCTGTATATATCACTGTGTCTGTCTGTATATATTACTGTGTCTGTCTGTATATATCACTGTGTCTGTCTGTATATATTACTGTGTCTGTCTGTATATATTACTGTGTCTGTCTGTATATATCACTGTGTCTGTCTGTATATATTACTGTGTCTGTCTGTATATATTACTGTGTCTGTCTGTATAT
>JBAKBP010011631.1:0-71438 GCA_037953745.1 Lithodes maja
GCTTAATATTAACGTAGTTTCTTGAGTATTGCATTTCTTTAGTAATAACGTAACCTATAAATGTCTGAGGGAGTTTAGCCTCATAGCCTACCCCTGTTGTACACTTTCGCCGAGTTAAGGTACCTCGTTACCATAGACGATAACTCTGTAGGGCGTTGGTGCTTTTGTTGTCTGGAGCATATAGTATTTGGGACTGGAATCGAGCGTGTCGTTGTCACATAAGCCATTTCTGTCCTACGATCAAGAATCCCGAATATGTATTGCCGATCCAGCCGTAACACTATCAAGAACAACAAACAAATCGTCTGTACCTGTGAAAGATAGAGGTAGTATTGGTAAGTGATCGTCTGTCCGTCGTCCGTGGCATGACCATATGAAGCCCTATATGCATCTCCAGTTCCTGTTGTCCGAGTGGATGGTGTTGGTGGTGGTAAGACATGGCCGAACTTCTGCCCCAGTCCTGCTCAATAGTCACCTCACTCATGGACCTGCACACATACACAAGAATTATAATGGAAAACTTGCAAAATAAACAAAACAAAACTGGGACGACACAAGATAAACGCAAAGGGACTAATCAAAATCGCTATGTGGAAATGACGCTTAACCCGTGGAGCCCCGGCTAGTTTTGTAATGTTTGCGCACCAGAACCCGGCCGGTTTTTTAAAAATGGTTTTATTCCAGAAACAATAGCGAATGGGTTAGGAATGAAGGAAAAACCACGAAAAACCGCTCAAAAAGCTTAAAAAATGGTCCTACAGAGCCCCCGAAAACGGATTTTACAAGAGTAAAAAATTGATGGCAATTATCCCCAAAAAACAGGTTATTGCGCGCTCGCGCGCACGCACGTGGACTTTGAGAGTTTTCAACAATCGGCACGGTTGCGTGGGATACGTACACAGTTCCCATACAAATCTGAGCCCTCTTGAGTGGCTACACCTGAGGTTACGGTCGGCGCAATTAGGGCGACGCGTCAGGTGCGTCTCTGGGGCTGTGCGTTACATACATCGCCGACGCGTCAGACGCGTCGCTGGGGCTGTACGGGTTAATAAAATAAAATTTATATTATATTATTTTTATTACTTTTTATTTTTAACATCATTGTTAACCCTTTGGCTGCAACTATGTTTGGGCTATTTAGGGCATATTCAGGCACTCCTGAATGATAAATCAAGCATCTGCATTAAATGAAGTGTATTCTGCCGAAAACTAGGCGAAAATAGCTTCAAAATGACACCAGAACGGACCCTGTACGTGGTCTGGTTCACCCGCAGTGGTCCCAGTGAAACGCGGGAACCCCGCTATTATGTAACCCTCGCTCGCTTGGCTACACTGGTGAGCGAGACAGAGAGAGACCCGCACGAGACACAGCCTAGCACAGTGGGCCGCTCGGTGCTCTGAGGGTCGGAGGTGGGCCCCTCACGCTCCCGCCCACTGACACTCGATTTTTACGTTTTTTACAGGCTTTTAAAGCCTGGAAATTGCTGTAACTTGCCAAAACATTCCAGAATGTCACCCGCAGCGAAAGGGTTAACACCAGTAACCCCCAAATTAAATGAATGAAAGCATGTGATTCTCCCAGGATTTGAAATTAGATCACATACAGAACTTATATGCTCTAACCATTACACCATCAAGACATTATGAGGTTATAAAACCAGGTGAAAATATAATGTAAAACTTGCAAAATAAACAAACCAAAACGGGGACAATACAATATAAAGGAAAAATAACTTACCAATATCGCTATGTGGAAATAACGTTTTCATCAATATATATGTTTTGTTTTTATTAATTTCACGGCAACACCAAACACCTCCAATGAAATGAAAGCATACATGTGATCCACCGGGATTCGAACCTGGATTATCACACACAGATTTATAAACACTACCCATTACACCACCAAGACGGTTAAAGGAGAGACATACTTGAAGGAAGGCCAGGACTGGAATCCAGTTGCTCCCCTTCATGAACATCGGCACGTTGTTTACGATTACCCGGTAGTAGCACCTGGGGATAACAATACGGTGTCAAACAGGAGCAATATTATGTGAAGAGTTGAATGAATTTATGATTTTTTTACCATCGTTCTTAACCCGTCCAGTACCAGTTCCGTCCTTTTCATTTTATACTGGCTACTATAGTCTGTTCATTCTAGGTTGGGCAGAAATCGTAACCCCTAACCTCTCATAACTCAAAAAGGACTAGAGTAATTGAGCTAATATTTCTACTAAATAGGAAAACTTGGCTAATGAATATGTGTATAAATTGACAGCTCATTTGCTCTAGCCCTTTGTGAGTTACAGAGGTTAGGATTTTTGGCCAACCTAGAATGAACGGACTATAATAGACAATTGTATTCAGTTTAAGAAGGGCCTCCCGCAATTAACAGACCTGGGAACAACAGAACATGGTGTTACGACTGGGGTTCAAATATATCAGGGCTCTTATTCATTGGACTAGTAATGGCATAAATGTTACAACGGAAAGCGCTAGCTCCAACCTCTGATGTATATCCCCAGTGAACAAAGAACACAAATACTCTACAGAGTTCTATATGCAATAATAGGCTATCAAACTCTCAATAAATGTGCGTCTACTCTAGGCTTAATGTTATGTGAAAACAGCCTATTACTACCTATAACCGAAGGTGCTTGGTTATGGTATGCAAAGTAAGGTGGTAAGAGAAGTTACAGCTTACGTTACTTTAATCAATAATTGTCAGGCACTCCTGCATGAAAGAAAGTGCACTAAAGTCCTTCAACACTAACAAGGAATCTTCTTTAAATGTTAGATGCTATAAAGATGCTCGTATCGGAAATGGAACCCAAAAAGGCAGGCAGTGGAACAATGCTCGTGCAGGCTATGCACACAAAAAGGCAGAATATATAATGCCGTCGGAGCCAAGAATATCCTAAACACTACAACACTAATAATAATCGCCACGACAATGCAGTATTCCTATCAACAAAAAGAGCCTAAGTCGTCTGTGTCTCAATACATCAAACTAGGCTGCGAAATGCTTGTGTAATGATAAATGGGTATGCATAAAAAGAGTAATTAGGTTAATATACTTAATGTCTACTGTGACTGATAAAGTCTAGCTAGAGTCAATGATACGAGATACTGGTGCGCATGGCATGCTGCATAGCCTAGTGCAAATCTCAAGTCTGTGCGTCAAATATTACGTTATAATGAAGGGTAGCTCTCTTGAGAAACCTTAATACCGAAGTATTAAGCGAAGTATTGGCGTACCTCAAAGACAAACAATCGAGACTAGAACAGTGCAGAATGGTATAGGCAAAAAAACCTCATTCGTGCATGCTCTACTCTCAATGGCACACAGACTAGAATTTACTCAATCAACTCCAGTTCTCAGGTATGTCGTGCCGCTTTTAACTGAAGCCAGCACTCATAGGAAACAATACCTTATAATATCAGACTCCTAGTCTAGCATTATCTAATCCAGCAGAACACTAATAACTAAAGGAAGCAGTACTAAACAATATAAATGACAACCAATGCTTCGTGATCCACTTATCTTAACAACTAACATACATAGGTTATATCAGACCTTAACGCACAATACAACTGGCCAGCATGAAGCTGATTTTGCAGAGTTAACCAGAGGGGGTATAATATTAATAAAAGGTGGTGAAAGATATGGAAAATGAGAGAGATAGGCAGAGGAAAAGATTCTCAGGTACGGAGCGGGGACAGATAGCAAGGGAAAAAAGATGGGTGCGTTCTAGAAACCAGATCTGAGGGAGAGAGTGGCGAGGAACTGTATATATACTCGCACTAGCTCGAGCCGCGTGGGAAAACAGCGGTTACAAGTCATCTAACCACTAGCAAGAGCTTGCAGCATGGTAAGGGCCTCTCTCCACTAACCCCCGCGAGGCAGCCAGCCGTGACGTCATCGAGCGGGACAAAAAATACTGCGCGCCCCCTCTCACTCTGTTCTACTCTCTCTCTCTCTCCCAGATCCCATCATTACTAGTTAATGATAAAACATATACTTTACAATTAGATATATAAAGCCTTGACATGGGCGAAAACAAAGAGCCTTTCTGGACTGTCCATGACACAAGCTTTCATATGAAATAAAGCACACTCTAATACATAAACTGTAGCCCCATCCACTGCCCTGGCGATCCTAGTGAGTCACTGTAGGACAAGCCATGCGGTTCTAACGGAGTGGTCAACGTCACACCCCCCCCAAGATTTTTCTCAGAGGCCCCAAGGCTCACAAAAATCTGATGGTTAGAACCCATGCTATATCTCCACTTCCCATCACCCAGCGGCAGTAAAATATCTGGCACAGTTCTTCAACAAAACATTTTTTCAAAATTATAACCCTCCCAACACAATAGGTTAAATTATATGTAGTTATGCTCCTCAAGAGCGAGCTTCTCTAGCCCAGCATTCTGAGAGGAGTGCAACTCAGAATTACTGCTATAAGATACTGAAAAAAATTCAACTATCAAAGAAAGTTTTTTATTTGATTTTTATGTTTTTAATTTGTTTATTTCGGCTGCACTATAGGGGCAAGTCTAGTTTTTTCTTCTATACCAAACGCTCAACTCCTGCTTATACGACCCAATACGCTGGGCTACAACCGCGAGCCAACAAGCACCAAGCGCAAAATACTATTCAAACTAAAGCAGGAGGCTACCCGTGTGTCAATCTACCCAGGATCATATACCCTTGAACGACCATCTGCAACCACGTTGTCACAACCGGCAATATGGCGTATGTCCAGGTTATATACCAATAACCTTAGTGACCACCTGGTCAGCCTCATATTCCGATTGTGAAGCTGGTCCAAGAACTTGAGAGGGAGATGATCTGGGTAAACTACAACGACCGGACCATAGGCTGGAACACAGACCTCGAAATGCCTCAGCGCAAGTACAACCGCCAGCAGCTCCTCCTCGACAACAGAGCAGCTCTCCTGGGCCGAATTGTACTTCACCGAGCAGAAACTAACAGGATGCTCCAGCCCATCATCGTCCTTTTCCACAAGGACGGCACCAGCCCCCACACCACTAGCCTCCGTTGCTAGTTGGAAAGGTAGGCTAAAGTCAGGGGCCCTGAGGATCGGGTGAGTGCACAACAGGTGTTTTACTTCTCTAAACACCTTCTCACACTCAGGCGCCCATTTGAACCTCTTATCCTTCCAGTTATCCTCCACCTGAGCTTGACTGTCCCGTTCTCCTTCTCCACCTTGACTGCTAAACGTCATCACAGGCACAGTGAGAGGCTCAGGGGGGTGCCTCCCATACTCCTTGATGGGATTAACATGACATAACTGATTGCGCTTCCGTCTGTCTGGAGTGGCTACCAAGTAAACCAGGTCCGATAGCTCCTCCACCACCCTATAAGGACCAGTTTACTTCGCGGATAAGGGGTGACCTACAAGGGGCAGTAGAATCAACACCACCTGACCCACGTGAAACTCCCTGAGTTCAACCTTGAGGTCGTACCTGTCCTTCATGAGGGCCTGAGAGCTAGTCAAATTACGGCCAGCCAACTCCAGACTGCGCAACATCCGTTCTCGACTGTTGAGGACACACTTGAGCATAGAACAAGGTTTTATTGCGCCCTCCCATATTTCTTCAACCATATGGAGAGGCCCTCTGACACGGTGTCCAAAGACGAGCTCATTAGGGCTGAATCCCAAACTTTCCCCAGGTACCTCCCGTGCAGCAAACAAAACAACATGAATCTCCTGTGGGTAACCATACCGGGAAAAATACACTAGCAAGCCTCGGACCACCGTCTTCGCTGATCCATTTCTCATAGGGTACGCGTCAGGGTACCTCGTTGCTACATCTCTCGACTGTGCAACACTATCCTCCTTCAACTCGACAGCACCGGTACCACATTCAAGAACCTCCGGGTCTTCCAATTGCAACTTACGAATGTCCGAAGGAGCATGCCTATCCAAGTGTTTGCGAAACAACTCATGCCCCCCTCCTACATTAAATTTGGCCTCCCATTGCTCTCTCTCTGCGTACCGTTGCTGTCTCATCGTCTTTTTAAGCCCATCCACTGCCTTCTCAGGAACAGTTACTGGGTCTTCTCCAGACTCGAAATGTGGTCCTAATAATGAGTCCCCGAGAATGTCCGCTGATACTAAACTCTCAACCGCATCAACTTTCAACCCCTTCTCGGTACCCTTCCTCCGTTGATCTAAAGATTGTTGACCAGAATGTGACTCCCTGGATGCAGAATCTCCGGTGACAACACACGCCATAGGCTGCACCGGACACTTCTCAACCCACTCCTGCTCCTCCCTACTCACGTCGGCCAGCTTCTCGGCAACGACCATGGGTGGAGCCTCAGAAGTAGGTCCCGCAAAGTCGTTGCCGAGAAGGAGGTAGACGCCCCCAACAGGCAACTTCTCCACAATCCCTACATCCAGGTCACGAGTCACACCATCAACTTCCACCTTCATTCTCACAAGCGGGTATGACCTTGTCGCATTAACTCCCTGAACCACAATCACCCGCGCCGTATTGACAGGTTTACCAGTGAAATTTCTCAACAGTGTTTGCGATGCCCCAGTGTCACGCAAAATTCTCACCTCATATCTTCTACCCCCCCACTCCACACAACCGAGTCCCCTGTGGTCACTAAAGGCATCACGGACAGGGAATAAGCCTTCCGGATCCTTCTGCACTGGCAGTGTATTTACCTCGGAAGAAATGCCTCTAACAAACTCCGATGTCCTCTTGAACACTCCAATGCCGTGAGCAAAAGACACGGCTGCCGGAGGAGGTCGACTAGGGCACTCATTTGCCTTATGACCCTCCTGGTGGCAACTAAAACACATAAATTTCGGTTTCGGCTTATACTGTGATGTAAAAGGCCCCTGACTTTTCACATACGGTGTGGTGTAAGGTTTGGATTCAGTTTTAGTTTCATGGCTCTTCTGTTTAAATGTGTCATTGTTATGGGGAGGGGGAGGATAACGGTCCTTAGCACTTACATCGTACTTCTGTGAGGACCCGCAACCCCGAATCAACGACAGCCGTCGATCAGCCATGTCTGCTGCTTCGACTAGAGTTCTTGGGTTTTTCTCCTTTAAGTTCAAAGTTAGATCACCACCCGTGCTCTTAAAGAACTGCTCCAACATCATCAACTGCTTAAGTCCATCAAATGTTGTTACCTTCTCAGATCGGAGCCAGTTCCCCATAGCATCGGACAAGTCCCGGGCGTGTTCCAAAAAGGTGCTATCTCTTCCCTTAGTTACACCCCGGAACTTCAAACGGTACGTTTCTGGTTGCAATTCGTAAGCCCTCAGGACAGCCTCCTTGAGATCCTCGTACACAATACATAACTCCAAAGGTAACGCATCGTAGGCTTTAAGACCCTTGCCTATTAATCTAGAGGATACAAGTGCTGCCCATTTATTCTCTGGCCACTGGTGTTCCTGGCACTTCTTCTCAAAGCGTGTGAAAAATTCTGTTACACCACTCTCATCAAACACCGGAACCAGTTTCAATAAGTGCGAGAGAGACTGCTCATGAACACGGTTACCAGCCCCAAGTCGCTGTCCCGTTGCCTCTACTCGTGACTTCTCTACGTCCATGTCGGCACAGTACCTAGTCGACTCTAAATCCGCTTGGATTTTTGCTAGCTCTATGTGCTGCTGACTGATAGTTTTTCTCTCTTCTATCTTGGCTCTCTCATCTGTCTTGGCTAATTCTAATTGCTGCTGATGCTGAAGCTGAAGCTCACATACCCTGATAGCCTTTCTCTCTTCGATCTTAGCTAATTCGAGCTGAAGCAATAATTCTGGAGATAACCCTTGAGGAGGTGAAGGTGCTACAATGTTTGAAATTACCGGTGGTCTCCCCAGGGGCAACCCCCCCTGCCAGTCACCACCCAACTGCGGAAGCGTACCCGGGGTCGGCAAACTACTGGGATGGGTGGGAGTCGAGTGTAGGTGAAGCATGGCCGAAGGGCTCTGAGCACTCAACCCATCTCGCTCACCAGTCACCCTGCCCAGTACACACGTTATCAAGTTATCCTTGGTCATGCTGCTAGTAACCGCATGACCGATAGCTGTGGCCAGGCATTGAAGACCGTGCCGATCCATAGATCCATACCCTCCAACCGCTCGGCAGTAACAGGCCATTGCAAAAATATCCTAGCATCCTCCTCACAGTTCACCCGATTAACCCTTTCATCATGCTGCTGTTCCTCAGTTTCGACATTACGTACTGTGTCTCCATTCTCCTCTGATCCGGTATAAGACATGATGCTCACAAAACTTTCTCACCACAATATTCAGAAAAGAAGTACCCCAAACTCTTATACCTCAATATACACACAAAAATTCTCGGAAATACTCAAGGGCTATACTATGTTGCGAAAAAAAATATATTCTTGCTGATTCCCGCAAAATATTCTCCAAAACAACAAATGTTCCCTGCTAATAAATGTAGGTTCACCAAATCCTAGGTAAGGTCGCCATTTGTTACGACTGGGGTTCAAATATATCAGGGCTCTTATTCATTGGACTAGTAATGGCATAAATGTTACAACGGAAAGCGCTAGCTCCAACCTCTGATGTATATCCCCAGTGAACAAAGAACACAAATACTCTACAGAGTTCTATATGCAATAATAGGCTATCAAACTCTCAATAAATGTGCGTCTACTCTAGGCTTAATGTTATGTGAAAACAGCCTATTACTACCTATAACCGAAGGTGCTTGGTTATGGTATGCAAAGTAAGGTGGTAAGAGAAGTTACAGCTTACGTTACTTTAATCAATAATTGTCAGGCACTCCTGCATGAAAGAAAGTGCACTAAAGTCCTTCAACACTAACAAGGAATCTTCTTTAAATGTTAGATGCTATAAAGATGCTCGTATCGGAAATGGAACCCAAAAAGGCAGGCAGTGGAACAATGCTCGTGCAGGCTATGCACACACAAAGGCAGAATATATAATGCCGTCGGAGCCAAGAATATTCTAAACACTACAACACTAATAATAATCGCCACGACAATGCAGTATTCCTATCAACAAAAAGAGCCTAAGTCGTTTGTGTCTCAATTAATCAAACTAGGCTGCGAAATGCTTGTGTAATGATAAATGGGTATGCATAAAAAGAGTAATTAGGTTAATATACTTAATGTCTACTGTGACTGATAAAGTCTAGCTAGAGTCAATGATACGAGATACTGGTGCGCATGGCATGCTGCATAGCCTAGTGCAAATCTCAAGTCTGTGCGTCAAATAATACGTTATAATGAAGGGTAGCTCTCTTGAGAAACCTTAATACCGAAGTATTAAGCGTTCTCCTGGCGTACCTCAAAGACAAACAATCGAGACTAGAACAGTGCAGAATGGTATAGGCAAAAAAACCTCATTCGTGCATGCTCTACTCTCAATGGCACACAGACTAGAATTTACTCAATCAACTCCAGTTCTCAGGTATGTCGTGCCGCTTTTAACTGAAGCCAGCACTCATAGGAAACAATACCTTATAATATCAGACTCCTAGTCTAGCATTATCTAATCCAGCAGAACACTAATAACTAAAGGAAGCAGTACTAAACAATATAAATGCCAACCAATGCTTCGTGATCCACTTATCTTAACAACTAACATACATAGGTTATATCAGACCTTAACGCACAATACAACTGGCCAGCATGAAGCTGATTTTGCAGAGTTAACCAGAGGGGGTATAATATTAATAAAAGGTGGTGAAAGATATGGAAAATGAGAGAGATAGGCAGAGGAAAAGATTCTCAGGTACGGAGCGGGTACAGATAGCAAGGGAAAAAAGATGGGTGCGTTCTAGAAACCAGATCTGAGGGAGAGAGTGGCGAGGAACTGTATATATACTCGCACTAGCTCGAGCCGCGTGGGAAAACAGCGGTTACAAGTCATCTAACCACTAGCAAGAGCTTGCAGCATGGTAAGGACCTCTCTCCACCAACCCCCGCGAGGTAGCCAGCCGTGACGTCATCGAGCGGGACAAAAAACACTGCGCGCCCCCTCTCACTCTGTTCTACTCTCTCTCTCTCTCCCAGATCCCATCATTACTAGTTAATGATAAAACATATACTTTACAATTAGATATATAAAGCCTTGACATGGGCGAAAACAAAGAGCCTTTCTGGACTGCCCATGACACGAGCTTTCATATGAAATAAAGCACACTCTAATACATAAACTTTAGCCCCATCCACTGCCCTGGCGATCCTAGTGAGTCACTGTAGGACAAGCCATGCGGTTCTAACGGAGTGGTCAACGTCACAATGGATATAAAGACTGAACAGGGTGTCAAACGAAAGAAGAGTCCTTCACATTATTTTGTTTACAATTACCCGGTAGTGGCGACCTGGGTACAACATAACATAAAACTGAGGACTGCTAGACTGCTAATATTTATGTTGTGATTATAGGCATTGTTTGGTTTGCTGTGTTTGGCAGGCATTTCAGCTAAGTTGTCGAGTTACTCAAATAAAGTATTTACATTCTTCTGCAAGTCTGCAACTCTAATCTGGCCACTTCTGGATTATACTTTTATAAAAAAAAAATTCAATTCTGGCATTGTGGCATAGGCAAAGGAAGTGTGTCTTGACAAAGTAACCTGGGGGCATTCCTGTAAAGGCCATGACAGGAACGAACACTGCAATCCCCATCCCTCTCTCACTGCAATTTCGCTCTCTCTCACTGCAATTTCACTCTCTCTCACTGCAATCTCACTCTCACACTCTCTCTTTCCTACTTGTGTCTTCATACTGGGGTCAATAGTCTTGGTTCAGCTCGACTGACTTGCTTAACTGCTTGGTCTCTATCTCTCTCAATCACTCTGTCTCTCTCTCTTACTCGCACTCTTTCACTCTCACTCTCTCTCTCCTTACCCTTAGTTTATTTTCTGGGGTCGATAAAGCCTTGGTTGAGTTCGACGGTCCTGAAGCCCACTCGGACGGACTTAATGGATTCCTCGGCCTCTCTCTCTCTCTTACTCACTCTCAATCACTCTCTCTTTCACACACACTCTTTCTGTCTCACTCACTCACTCTCACCCTCTCTCTCACACTCCCTTTCTCTCTCCTTACCCTTAGCTTCATTACTGGGGTCGATAAAGTCTTGGTTGAGTTCGACGGTCCTGAAGCCCACTCGGACGGACTTGGTGGATTCCTCGACCTGGTTGGTGTCGGTCTACAAGGCCGTCAGTGGGTACAGGGGCTGCTTACCGTAACCGTTGGGCCACCACATGTCTACCTCGTTCTATAATAATAATAATGATAAATAATAAATTATCAATAACTCTATAACTAAAGAAGGACTATAGCAAATGAGCTGTACATTTTCAAACCTATTCCCTAGCTGACACAGCTTGCGATAATACATAATACATACACAATAATATAAACTAAAAAGAAAGAACTCTGCTTTCGTTTGTCACCCTGATGTGGTGCGACCCTGCCTTTACCTCATCTATAGAGTAGGTCGCCACCAGAACTGCCTGATAACCCTGGTCTTTGTGTTTGGGGTTTGGCTGGTCCCAAAATGCATCCCCATTCACTCCATATATTTTAGAGTTCGATATATGATTTTTCTATAGGATTGTGTTTTCAAGAACGTAACGAAATCGTAAATCGAGGGAGACTTGTATACAGTATCCACTTTACTCTATGACTTTACCTCATCTATAGTGTAGCTTGCCACCAGCACGGCCTGATAATCCTGGACGGTGGCGGTGACTCCCTTCTTATTGGAGAATATGTTGCCCAAGGATATAGTGAGGCTACCGTCTATCTCACCGGATTCTATGGATGCATCACACCACACCTACAGTAGGACAAGGGAAAGTATAACATGTATTAATTGGGATTAAAACTTGATTAGCATAAAGAACAGTAATTGAATCCTACGTACTTAACATATGATGACCAACATAACTTGTAATTACTTTAACTCTACCTATTTGAAACTTGATGGCTAAAGGTGACTTGACATTTCTTATTATACTTCAATTCCACCTACTGTACACTCGGTCAAAAAAGTATCTGCATCCCTACGCTGATCATCTGGTGTGTACAGCTTGATAGGGTTGGCACCTCTGCCTGCAACTATATCCATGTGTCAGAGACGATCCTCTCTGACACATGGATATAGTTGCAGGCAGAGTTGCCAAACCTACCGAGCTGTACACACCAGATGATCAGCATAGGGGTGCAGATACTTCTTTGACCGAGTGTACATACATATACAGTAAACATACGAAACTACATGCATACATTTTATAACCATGTGCTTCACACGTGTGGTTCTGATCTCAGGTCCTAATGGCGGCGCTCCAGGCAGCCATGTTCAGAGCTGCCTCACTTGTCGGGTTTTTAAATTTGAGATCAGACCATAAGGTCTGATCCCCCGTCATTCTTGGTCTGCCCCTTGGTGCAGCTCCCTCCACATTCACAGACTTGCATCTCTTCATCTAACTTGATAGTTAAGCTTAATTTGCCACTTAGTTTATATAAATTAATCTATACCTACCATAGACAGAAACCATAACCACTATGTATCTCTCGGTCTATAATATTGTAGTGTTTGTATATACAGTAAATCTAACCCAAACTGACCTTAACAGTGACCTCCCAGCCTGGTTTATATACATACATACATACATACCATTTTAAGACTGAGTGTTCCACACATAAGTGCAGTTTCAGTCTCTTGTCCTAATGGCGGCGTTCCAGGCAACCCTGTTAAGGGTTTTGACGGAAGGGGCGAGGTCGGGATGGCTGCGAAGTAAATATCCGTCACCAGCAGCGAATTCTAACCCACGAGCTTCCAATCCTTCCTGGTTATAACACAACAGTATTAATTAATATATAAAACTTGCAAAACAAACAAACCAAAACAGGAACGGCACAATATATAGACAAAAGAACTTATCAAAATCACTATGTGGAAATAACGTATTGAAGATTTAGCAAAACAATATCATGAAATATAAAATACCCACAAAACCATAATCAGTTGTTATATACCTGTAGAAATAAGCTAACATCAATAACTCTAAACCCTCAACTTTACCTTCATAATTGTTGAGGGGAACAGGGCCTTGGGTGGGGCTTTGGTGTCCCGTGTGTTTCTGCACGGGACTCAGCTGTATACAATATATATCCCAAAGAAGTGGAGGGATAGATGTGGATGGTTAGATGGATGTATATGGGTAGATAGATCAGTAGAAGAACAAGAAGAATTGAACTAACCAAATGCCAATATTGGGAAAGGCCGGCCCCCAGTCCCAGCTGAACGAGGCTTGCATTTTGAGTATGTGGTTGGCGTGACACTACCCCTTGAAGGCCGGGTCCACACACTTGGGGGGCACCACATAGTCCGCTGCCTGGGCCTCGTATTCCCGGGCGGAGTAGTTGACGGGTGACTCAAACTTCACATCTAGGGTGTTGCTGGTACCTTCCTAGGGGGCAGTACTTAGAACATAAGAAAATGGGAGTCTGCATAAAGCCGATTGGCCCACACAAGGCAGATCCCTCTCACACCCAACTCCAATTATAATTGTGCCTAATTATAGGCACAGCTCACTAGCACCATGAGGACCGACCTCACCAAAACAGTCAGAGGTCAACACAAGAAAACGGGGGTCTGCAGAGCGCCGATTGGCCCACATCCGGCAGATCCCCCTCACACCCAACCCATCTCCTCCATATGCCAATGTAATTTTATCTTAATGCTCTCTATCGTGAAAGATGTCCCAATCTCACATGTTTCTTTAGTTAGCAACATTAACAAACTGATATAACTAAATAGAATCACCATGTGTTGACTACATCAATAAAACCAACTAACCTGCAGTTGGTTCTTGACATCAAAGACATATCTGACGAACATGCTGTCGGAGCGTCTCACCGTCTGAGCATTGACCTGTACTTCTGCCACCGTGTCCAAACCCTCAAAGATTCAACGCCACTCGGGTGTAGTTCAACAGTGAGGCGTCGGCTGGGGAAATATAAATGTTGTACAGTATTCAATATATTTGTTTGCCCAAGGGCCACTTAATTCCACAGAAATTAACTAGCACTAGTAAAAACTCAATACATACCGGTACATACATAACATTTTAAGATTGAGTGCTCCACACATACGTGCAGTTTCAATCTCTTGTCCTAATGGCGGCGTTCCAGGCAACCCTGTTAAGGGCTGCTTCACTTGTCAAGTTTTTGGATTTGAGATCGGCACGTATAGTCCGATCTCAGGTCTTCCTTGGTCCACCCCTTGGTGCAGCTCCCTCCACAATCACAGACCTTTTTTTCACCCAATTTTGTTCATCGATTTTTCTCCTAGGCCTATAATTGTCTAGGCCTAGGCTATGTTTTCTATAACTTTGTCTTACAGTATTAGTCAACGCAGTCCCATATGGCATAGGCCCTATACATATTTACCACTGCAAATGAAATTATTCTTCATTAGCCTAGACTTTGTCTTTATGAGTTACAGGCTAGCCTTCAAACAATGAGAAAAAAGTGCTAGGCTATTGTTTCAGTAGGCCTACCGGCAATAGGCTAGGCCTAGGCTAAGTACCAGTAACCAAGGATAATAATAATAAATAACACATAGGGCCTATCCTACGTGACCTAAAATACATATTGACCGGGTTCAATTTAGGCTACCATTAGCTGGAAAAAAAAACCCAGACTAGCCTAGGCTAGCCGATAAATATAGGGAATAGACTCGCCATACTTTTCTCATTATAGTCCGCATGGAGGAATTTCGTTATCGACACTTGAAAAAACCCGATTACACCGAAAAATGACACTAAAATAATGTCCCGACCGTAAACAAAGCATTGCGCACAATGAATCCTTCGACTTGACTCCTCTCCTTCTTGTTTTGAAAGATGCGGTGAGTGCCATTCACCCAATAAATGGCGTGAGCACTGAGCGTTACTCACAAAAACAAAATACCTGCAACCTATTTTTGCCCCCTTACAGATCTACATATATGAGGATGACAATAAATCAAGGGGGGAGGGGGCGAGGGGGGCAACGCTCCCCCTCAACCCATCGTGTATCCAATGTACCCCATAATTTCCCTTACCTACTGTAAAAGCGCGGTTCACCCAATAAATGGCGCCATTTGACGCAGTATCTTCAGATTAATGAATAATGGTTAAGTTAATGCAAATCCTCCACTCAAACCATGAAAACAACAATAAAACACTATATTCCTTGAAAAATATATAAAGAAAACTTGGTAATAAGGGGGCTCTAACCAGTAAAAAGTTACCATCACATTCACATTCACATTCGGCTAGAAGTTACCACCATTTCATTTCATTTTCACATTCAGATGTCCCATCTCAGTTCCTGTACGGTTTTCTTTGCCGATGTTCACAGATACGTTTTTCTCCATTCTCACTGGGTTTTCTACATTCACAATCGGTTTCCTACATTCACATTCGATTTTCTAGATTCCCATTCACCACAATCGGTTTTCTACATTCACATTCATATTCGTTTCACTACATTCACATTCACATTCGTTTCTCTACATTCACATTAATTTCTCTACATTCACATTCGTTTCTCTACATTCACATTCGTTTCTCAACATTCACATTCGTTTCTCTACATGCACATTCACATTCGTTTCTCTACATTCACATTCACATTCGTTTCTCTACATTCACATTCGTTTCTCTACATGCACATTCACATTCGTTTCTCTACATTTACATTCACATTCGTTTCTCTACATTCACATTTGTTTCTCTTCATTTACATTTGTTTCTCTACATTCACATTCACATTCGTCTCTACATTCACATTCGTTTCTCTGCATTCACATTCACATTCGTTTCTCTACATTCACATTCGTTTCTCTACATTCACATTCACATTTGTTTCTCTACATTCACATTCGTTTCTCTACATTCACATTCGTTTATCTACATTCACATTCACATTCGTTTCTCTACATGCACATTCACATTCGTTTCTCTACATTCACATTCGTTTCTATACATTCACATTCGTTTCTCTTCATTTACATTCGTTTCTCTACATTCACATTCGTGTCTACATTCACATTCGTTTTTCTACATTCACATTCACATTCGTTTCTCTACATTCACATTCGTTTCTCTACATTCACATTCGTTTCTCTGCATTCACATTCACATTTGTTTCTCTACATTTACATTTGTTTCTCTACATTCACATTCGTTTCTCTACATTAACATTCACTTTCGTTTATCTACATTCACATTCACATTCGTTTCTCTAAATTCACATTCGTTTCTCTACATTCATATTCGTTTCTCTATATTCACATTCGTTTCTCTATATTCACATTCGTTTCTCTACATTCACATTCACATTCGTTTCTCTACATTCACATTCACATTCGTTTCTCTACATTCACATTCACATTCGTTTCTCTACATTCACATTCGTTTCTCTACATTCACATTCACTTTCGTTTCTCTACATTCACATACACACTCGTTTCTCTACATACATTCACATTCACATTCAGATTCACATTCAGATTCACATTCACATTCAGATTCACATTCGCGATAATCTTAATTACCACCACATTCACATTCACATTCATACTTACACTTGCATGTCCCATAAAACCGAATATAAAAGTAAAAAATTGAAAATAAATGAAAACAGTACAAAATCCGAGATGGGACATGCGAATGAAATGAAATGAAATGGCGGTAAGATTTTCGCGAATGTGAATGTGAATGTGAATGTGAATGTGGTGGTAAGATTACGTTGGCGTGCTAGCCAGGGTCGCGGCGAAGCGTTCGGACGCAGGCGAAAATACGCGGGAAATTACCTCCATTCATCATCATTATCTCAGCAACCACTTGTCGTAGCGATGTCTACTCAACACTCAACGCCATTCTACAGATGAAGGTTTGTTCTACACTATGCAATTTAGTTGACTGTTTTAGCTACTCTCAATAAGTAGATATCGATTTATGAAATAGCCATTTTTCAGGAATACCCCCGGACACGACGATCGCCTCATATGAGGGCCCCCGGATCCCAAGGGATAAAGTGTGGAGGGGCCAGGATAAAAAGTTAAAAAATTATTGGGCACAAATAACCACCACACACAGGCGAAGCCAAGGTCAAAATAGTGACCATGGCAGGGTCCAGGCTACTGAGCTGGAGGCTGGAGCCACAGGCCTAGGCCTCTTCCAAAAGAACATCTGAGAGTATAAAGTTTGGATAGACTAACCTAACTTAACTATATATAGCCTACTTATACAGCATACTATATTTATTTACAACTGATATGAAAACAGTAAGCTACAAAATCCGAGCTGGGACAATAAAAGTAAAAACAATGAAAAATTAAACCGTAGGCTACAAGATCCGAGCTGGGACATGCGACTGTAAATATGAATGTGAATATGGTGGTAATTAAGATTATCGCGAATGTGAATGTGAATGTGAATGTGAATGTGGTGGTAAGAATTATGTAGGCTCTCTACATTCAGATTCACATTCGTTTGGCCACATTCACATTCGTTTCTTTACAATAAGTTTTGAAATAATGGAAAAGCAAGCACCACCACCAAGCAATTTTGCTCCTATGACCACCAAACCTCAAGGCCACAAGGTATAACAACTCCTAGCCCAACAAAAGGTGCCCAAGATACTACCATCGGGATGACATGTCGCCCGCCGCCACACCAGGGAAAAACTTATCCATCACCATAACAAATGAAAAGCAGATTGCCCAACCATCACTAGGACTACCACCAAGCAGTTTTTCTATAACCATCCCACCCCAGAGCTACAAGGAAGCAACCCCCAGCCCAACAAGAGTTACTGCCATCGAGATGACACATCTTCCAACGCCCAGAAAGAACTTATTCATCACCATAACCAATCCCAAAGTTCAGCAGAAGAAGAAAAGCAAAGAAGGAAAATCATCCAAGAAAAGACACCATAAACACCATACATCCTGACGCCGCTCTATAGCGCAGCCGCACCACCGTCATGGCTAGAGAAGCCGAGATATATGGTTTCCATACATCACCCCACCTTCCAGCCACACGGAAACAACCGCCATACAACACCCTACCCCCAGGCGCCTCTCTACTGCGCAGCCACACCACCGCCAAGATGCTGAGAAAAGGAATGACCTCGGCAGGAAATTCTAAGATCGATACTCAGGAGGGAAAACTGTTCTTATTAGTTACTGGACGTAAGACGGTGGGAATATTGGGGCAACACTTAGTGGGAAACTGATCTTATTAGTTACTGGACGTAAGACAGTTAAAAACACAGTTGGAACACTGTTCTTATTAGTTACTGGACGTAAGACAGTTTGAAGATTGGGCCACCCCTTGTTAATATTTTTGCGGGCTCTGCAGACATCGTCTAATCAACGGCTCTTCGCACTGGAGTCCTTCCAAGATAGCAATATCTTGGAGAAGGCCACAAATACAGCCATCCCCTTCAGTTCTTCAAAACTCTTATAAAGACCAGAGTAGTCAGGAGCTCTCTCCTGCGTTAATTCGATTCTATTTACTTATGTACTGGCATATAGTCCATGAGCCAGGCCAGATATCGGTACCACCTGGGGTGACTAAACACGAATGGTACTAAAATGTTTATAGAGTGACTGTAAGTACATTAAGATATGATAGCCTTCTCGCACTGGTAGCTTAGTCTAATTTTTTTGATGCAATAGGGGCGCTACCCAAAAATAAAGATTTTTAGCGTGACGCTCGGCGTTTTCCTCATTTTCTTTAAAATCCATCACACAATCATCGCGAAACTTTGAACACCTATGTAGAATTATATTCTCTACCAGAGTTGTTCCTAGGTATTTTTCAAATTTCCTCATATTTCGGAATATACTCTATATTTTGGGTATTTTCCTCTAAATCTAGAATAAATCCTTAAATATGGGGAACATTGAAAAATATATTCTAACAGCTCTTGTAGCTTATTTGATTCTCTACAAGAATTATTCCGATGTGTATTTCAAGTTTCTCCATATTTAGGGGTTTATTTCATATTTGGTGATTTTTGGTTATATTTTGGGGATAATTTATTATTGGAAGGAGCAAACATATGTAGAGTGGTTTCCATGTAATGTGTTTGTTTGTTCATGGTTTAATGGTGATAATTTTTGCAGGTGTGTGTCGACTGTTTGACGGCAGGATGGAACCATCTGCGAGGAAGAGAGCACGGATCGACTGTATCATCCACTGCTCTGATGATGACAGCGATGCTCTGGTGTCACCACAGGATTTGGACTCCTGGAACACATTGCTCAGGGCTGCAGAAATCAGGCAGCATGATCCAGTCCTGGAAGCAGCCAAGGGCCTTGAAGAAGGAGGAATACCACACATACATTATCACTGTAAATGTCGTAGTCTCTTTACAATGAAGAAGTCACTGGATTCTATCCTTGCCAAGGGTGTCAAGATAGAATCAGCAAGCGTCGACCCCAGGAGGAGGGCATCAAGGGATGCCCCTAGTACTAGCAGGGTGTATGCCAAAGGATGTATCTTCTGCGAGAAGTCAAGCAAGTACATAAAAACAACAAAGACAAGGGAGCCACTCATACAGTGTGTTGAGCTACGAGCAGATGAGAAGATTCGCAGAGCAGCAATAAGGAAACTCAACCAGAGAATCCTTGGTTTAGTTAGCAGAGACCTTGTTGCTGCAGAGGGTCACTACCACAAGTCGTGCTACAAACTCTTCACAAAAGATGATTTTCCAGCGGCCGCCAGGTCGGGTGCAGGTGAAAATCAGGAAGAAAGCGAGGAAGCACGCTACGAAGAGGTTGAGACAGAAGCCCTCGAGGAACTCTGCTTGTATATAAGGACCAAATTATTCCCCAACCCAGAGGTACTGCCTATGACAAACCTCACATCTAGGCTTGAGAGATCCATGATGTCCCGTGGTATTATCCAACTGAAACCAGCGACAAAGAAACATGTTCGCCGAAAGATTGAAACCGAGTTTGGAGAATCACTACGCTTTGTCCCAGATGAGAAAGGAAAGCTT
Organism: Lithodes maja; assembly: GCA_037953745.1. Classification (NCBI taxonomy): domain Eukaryota; kingdom Metazoa; phylum Arthropoda; class Malacostraca; order Decapoda; family Lithodidae; genus Lithodes; species Lithodes maja. Next base: position 20,059 of record JBAKBP010011631.1, read on the forward strand.
CTAATCTATCCACGCAGCCTCTCAATGGACGACCTTGCCCGGCAAGCACACAAAATGGCAAAAGACCTGCAAGAAGCAAGAGCAGCTAACTCTGAAGATGTCTTAACCAAAGCAGGAATGCAGCTGAGGAATGAGATCAATAAACAAGATGTGAGTCAGCCATGGCCTCCCGATACAGATCAGAATGTCATTCCTGCAGCAGTCACTCAATTCCTGCACACCCTGCTGACAGGAGAGTGTGAGTGTGAAACTCCCTCTGAAAGAGCTCAACGTCTTGCCACTTCCTTTGGCAGTGACTTGGTCTTTGCTGTTACCAGTGGCAAGACAAAACCACCCAAGCACGTACTGCTGACCAATGCTGTAAAGTCTTTGACAGGAAACACAGAACTGATCCGAACTCTGAATCGTCTTGGTCACTGTGTGTCTTACTCAATGTTTGAGGAGATCGATACAGCCCTTTGTATCCAGAAGCTGGAATGCTCAAAGGATGACATTCCACTGCCAGCAAACATCTACCCTGGTGTGTTCACAACCCTGGCCTGGGATAACATTGACCGACTTGAAGAGACCCTAAGTGGAGCAGGTACTTCTCATAGAGTCAATGGCATTGCTGTCCAGTCCAAGGTTGCAGGCTCTGTGCCAGAGAAAGTCCTGCCAGAGATTACCAAGTCCAAGATAAGAAGCATCACTCAGACATCATCAATGCTGCCAATATACAATGTTGGGCGGCGGGCAGGGCCACCTAGGATTGAGACTGCGTATGTCGACACTACCAAGGAAGTCCAGGATTCAAAGACAAAGAACCATATCTGGCTTCTTACTCGAATGTCAGACCATGAGGACCAGTCCATCAGCAGTTGGACTGGGTTCAACATCAAAATGCGCAGAGACATTGCAGTGGTTCAGGACACTGTAAGCTACCTGCCCACTATCAATGCTCCCGCAACAGAAATGTCCACCGTTAATGAAATCTTGGAACAAACGCATGCTATCATGCAGTCCTTACAGCTTAACAAGATTGTGTGCGTGTTTGATCAAGCACTCTATGCCAAAGCTGCCGAAGTTATCTGGAAACAAGAGAAGTTCAAGAACATTATCATCAGGATGGGCGTCTTCCACACAATCTGTAATCTCATCTCCACCATAGGAAAGAGGTTTCAAGATGCAGGTCTTAGAGATCTGTGTGTGGAATCAGGTATCATCGCAGAAGGATCAGTGTCAGGAGTGATGAACGGCAAGAGGTACAACAGAGCAGTGAGACTACACAAGCTCGTGTATGAAGCACTGATGAGGCTTGCATGGAAAGGCTTCCTTTCATGGCTAGAAGAAAACCATTCAAGGGACATACACCATCTAGATGAAACACTGAAGGACATCAACAGCTTTCACAGCAATGTGTCTCAGGGACTCTTTCAAGAGCTGATGGAGAGTGAATCATGCACACATATCATGAAGCTTTTCCAAGTTTATCTTGAGACCCTCAGAGATGAACACAACCTCTCAGCATTCTGGATGTCATACCTGGACATGGTTGAGATCATGCTGGACTTAATTCGAGCCTCCAGAGAAGGCAACTGGATGCTCCACCTAGGAGCAATCCGACAGATGATACCGTGGTGTTTTGCCTATGACAAAGTGAACTATGCCCGGTTCCTAACCTACTACTATGCCTTGATGTCTCGACTGCCCATTGAACACCCAGAGGTCCATGAACACTTCATGCAAGGTGGCTTTTCGGTCCAGATCGGTAGCAAGAATCCCTTTGGACGGATCCCTGTGGACCAGACAATCGAAGAGACGATCAAGAAAGACACCCAGACACCAGGGGGCACAAAAGGCTTCAGCCTGAAAGGCGGAGCTGTCGCCAGGTACTACCTGACATCGGAGTATCGCAGCAGGTACTTAAGGCAGCTCAGGACTATGGTAGTAGGCCAAAAGTATACTGACTTCAGCCACCCAGACCTACAGATGGCCAGGATTAGAAGAGATGAGGCCGATGTCCAATCTTTAGTTCAACTGATGGAGACCAGCTGGTTGAACCCCTTCAACGCAGAGCAAGAAGATCTTGTCAGTTTGTCAACTGCGACTATGGCACCACCAGAAGTTGTCAAAGACCTTCTAGGGGCCTACAGAATAGGAGAGGATGCATATCAAGCCTTCAAGGAAGAGCGCCTGGAGATCGATACGCCAACTATACAGTTTCATGACACGATGACGAAGACGAAACTGAGAACGTTCACTAACATCAGAATGAAGCCACGCTCACAAGACCATGCCAAGGAGGCTATCTTAAAGGCTGACAGGAACCTATTTGGCCAGATGATCCTTGTTGCCGAGAACAGAAAGCTCAAAATGAGTGATGTCTTGGCTCATCCCCTTGGGCCTTTGCCTTGGGCACTTGCCAGCGGTGATGGGTCTCTCCGCAAGACCAACAAGGCTGCCCTAGCAAAGGAGTTAGAGAGGAATGTTTCTCCTGCAGAAGTGATACCCGAGCCCTCTGCTACCATAATTGATGGGATGAGCCTGGTCCACAAACTGAAGGGAAACGACAAAACTTTTTCACAGCTTGCAGGTACAGCACTGAGTCACGCTGTTCATGAAGGTGCTAAGAGCAGGCGCATTGATGTTGTGTTTGATATCTACAAGGAGACATCCATCAAGGATGCAGAACGAGCCAAAAGAAGTGCAGGCACAGGAATTCATTTCAAGAACATTCAACCTGGGCACAACATCCAGCAGTGGAGAAAGTTACTCGGTAGTTCCTCCAACAAGGCAAGTCTTATCAAGTTCTTGGTAGAAGAATGGAAGGCACCACAGCACAGGGAGAAGCTCAAGGACAAGGAGCTGTATGTCACATGTGAGCAGCGCTGCTTCAAGATCACCAAAGAGCAGTGGGAAGAGGCTCCTGAGCTTAAGTCAACTCAAGAAGAAGCAGACACACGCCTTCTTCTCCATGCACTTCATGCAGCAGAATCTGGGAACAAGTCTGTCATCATCACTGCAGAAGATACAGACGTCATGGTGTTGTGTCTTGGCATGTGCCACAAGATCCCATCCCATCTGTTCCAGAAGTGCGGGATGAAGAACCGGACAAGATTCCTGGATATCACCACACTGAGCCGCACACTGGGAGGCAGCGTGTGTGATTCATTGATTGGTATGCATGCCTTTACAGGCTGTGATACCGTCAGTGCATTCGCTGGCCGAGGGAAGATGACGATACTCAAGCAGGTGAAGATGGACAAGACATACCAGGATGCTTTTCACGAACTTGGACGCTCATGGGAAGTGTCTCCTGAACTCTTTGAGAAGCTACAGGAAATCACCTGCCACATGTACCTACCATCTACCCACACAACTAAGGTAAACAAGCTTCGGTATGAGCTGTTCTGTGCAAGACGTGGAGAGGTAGAGTCAAGTCAACTCCCTCATTGTGAGGACTGCCTCTTCATGCATGCACTGCGTGCAAACTACCAGGCTGCGATCTGGAGGAGAAGTCTTCAGAGCCAGCCATTTGTTGCGAACCCAACAGACTGCGGTTGGATGACAGATGAGGACGGTAAGCTTGCCGTCAACTGGATGCGAGGCTCACCAGCACCAGATGCTGTTATGCAGCTACTGTCTTGCAAGTGTGTGCGGTCATGCGAACTCCCTAAGTGTACTTGCCTCAGCAATGGTCTAAAATGCACGGACATGTGCAGGTTACAGACATGTCAGAACACGGCTATTGAAGAAGAGCCGGTGGCACAACAGTCAGATTCCGAGTCTGATGTAGATGATATTTAGGAGTAGTAATTTGCCATAATAGTATGTACAAGCCCATGGCATGCTTAGTGTGTATTTACAGGACTTGTATTAAATGTGACAATTACTATATGCATTTTGTTGACATTTAGGCATTCCTGTCCCCAAATTTGACATTTTAAAAAATTTCGGAATTTTCGGTAGGGTATGTCTATTCAAGAAGTGATAACGACCATTAAGCTACCAATGTGCAAGGGCTATCATATCAAAACATAAACTAGAGACATGTAGCAAGCTAAAAATACCTAAGAGAATTAGTCACCCCGGGTGGTACCGATATCCCAAAATTCGGGTCTTGGCTCATGGACAGCCCGGCTTACTCAGGAAATCAGCCCCGACATTGTCTTGACCAGACACATGTACTAATCTATACCTGTATGGTTGCAAACTTAAGGCCCACCTTAGCAGTCTGGTGTTACTATCTTTATATTTCTTTAAGTACACCAAAGGTTTATGATTATAATAATTCTATGTTGTTGCAGGATTGTAGATATACACACAGGCTTGTAAAATGTAGTTTAATCAGCTTAGGTAGATATTACAATAGATGTTTACAGGTCGAGAGCTGAGCTATAACTGGCAGCTAATGCTGTCTGAGCATACTGAGTCAATCAGTGCGAGTGCGCAGGTTGAGTGAATCATTATGGAAAATGGAATACTGAAACAATTTGAACAGGGAGACTAAACTAAATGACATATCATGACATCCCCCCTTTCTTTAAGTAATTTAATTTTACAAATATTGAATAGCTCTCAATTAATTATTTTATACTTTTTAGCATTGACAAATAGTTTTATATTATCTACTGACTCATACAGATAATTTAAATGAGTATTGTAATCAATAAACATTGCGCCAAAAAACATTGAACAAACATTAATATAAACTAAATTAACTTTATTTATATTTAACATAACTGATAAAGAAGATAACTATTGTATTTACAATATTTACATTGTTTACATCCTACCATCTTTTGTAGGATTAACACCTTACGAGCGGCCTATGCGGTTTATTTATATGTACCGCCCAGCGGGGTGTTTTTAGCCAAAATAGGGCTGTTTACGTGATCATTTTCATGCCTAAATAAGACCCAGAACGTAAAACAAGTATCTATCCCTGAAAGGGCATAAACAGAGCTTTCGAATGACACCATAACAATCCTTTTATGATGGCTAGTTTTCTTGCAATAACCGTGCAACGCGAGTGCAAAAAGCATGTAATTAGGCACTTTCCCCATACAATTCCGTATATAGCGAGTGAGAGAGGGAGGGAGGAGGTGGGATTCGTGTCAGTAGGTTCGCCGCGGTGGTCTGGAGCAGTCATACGCTCGCTACTCTCCTGCCACCACTTGTCTCTCTCTCTCAGCAACATTACGTGCCGAAATTGCCACACGATATATGTCGAGCACCGCCACATAGTCCAGCTTTATTTAACTCGACTTATGTTGCTCGCCGCTAATTAAGGGTTAATAAACACCAGACATTTTATTCATTTACATATAACCATACTTCTGCGGCTTTTTTACAACTCTTCCGGATCTCGTACATTGTGGTTTATTATCACCAATGGTATTATCCTTCCCTGCTGTCTTAGACGGGTCGTGGTGATGGTTGTATTGTTCAGGAGACGGGCTTGTAGGTGGTTTGGATGTGGTAGGTTCCGATGGTTCTTGCTGGATGTTGAATTTTACTGCTTTTGTGCTTGATGGATTTTGTTCTCGAATGTGTTGCCGGTTTCGTCTCAAGATTGATCCACTTGGTGTCTCTACCACATATGATCTCGGTTCTTGACAGGTATCCTTGACAGTAGCTGGATTCCAGTGTCCTGTTTTGTGGTCTTGAATACGGACTTGCTGGCCTGGTACAAGTGATGGGAGATCTCTGGCGTGTGTGTCATAATATTTCTTTTGCGATTCCTGTTTCTGCCGCATATGTTGGTGAATTAGATCTTTCTGTCCTTGCCGGTTGTAGATACGAACAGGTAGGTTCCCCTTTTCTTCCTGTTGTTCAGAAGTTCCGCTGGGCTGGGTAGTGTATGATCAATCGGTGTTGTACGTAGGGAGAGAAGTGCCATGTATGGGTCTTGATTACTGGCTTTGGCTTTTGTGAGAATGTTCTTTACAGTTTGGATTGTTCTCTCGATGTAACCATTGGATTGCGGATAATGAGGAGAGCTGGTGACATGACCAAAACCCCAGGATTCCACAAAATTCCTGTAGCACTCCGAGTCAAACTGTTTACCATTATCACTGATAACATATTCTGGTATACCTTGTTCAGAGAAAACTTGTTTAGTGGCGTTTATTACTGCTTGGCTGGTAACTGCTGAAGGCATTTTCCTGATCACAGGGAATTTCGAATAATAGTCACTTATGATCAAGTACTCAGCTGAATCAAAATGAAACAAATCAGTACCTACAAATTGCCACGACCGTGAAGGTATTTCATGTTGTAACAAGGTTTCTTTGCTCTGAGATTTCTGGTACTGTTGACATATTGCACAGTTGTTTATCATTTGTTCTATGTCGTTGTTGATGTTTAGCCAAAATACACAGTTCTTTGCTCGTAATTTACACTTTTCGATTCCTTGATGACCTTCGTGAATCTTATTTAGGATTTCTTTTGTCATTGAACTTGGGATAACAACACGTTCACCTTTGAGAACTAAACCATTTTCGATTGACAACTCATCTCTGAATGAGTGATATTTACGGAGTGCTGCTGGCAATTCTTTGACTTTCTCTGGCCATCCTGCAAATATATATCCCTTTAGTTCTGATAGTTCATGATCCTTCACTGTTCCATCACGCAACTGATCAATTTTCTGGCTACTAAACTGTACGAAACTAATTTGAACATCCAAGTTGATGTGGCTGTCCATCGTTGAAGGTAGATGGGATAATCCATCAGCTAACAACATTTCCTTGCCTGGCCTGTAGACTATCTTGACGTCATAGTTTTGGAGTCTTAACAACATCCTCTGGAGCCTAGGGGGAGCTGCAGTCAGGTTTTTGAGTTGTATCATTTCAAGGGGTTTGTGATCGCTCTCTACTGTGAATGGTTGACCATATACATACGTGTGAAAACGCTCGCATCCAAAAACAACAGCTAACATTTCCCTTTCGATGTTGGCATAACGTTGTTCTGTAGCAGATAGTGATTTTGAGGCAAATGCGACTGGTTTGCCATCCTGGACGAGTGCTGCTCCTAGTCCTCTCTGTGATGCGTCTACTTGGATGGTAACTGACTTGTTGGTGTCGAAGTATGAGAGTGTGACTTCTTTACACAGTATATCCTTGACTCGTTGAAATGCTTTGGCGTGGGAAGAAGTCCATGTGAAATCAGCTTCTTTCTTGAGAAGATCACCGAGGTTTGCCGTTTCAGTTGACAGTTTTGGGATGAAAGGAGCCATGTATGTTATAACTCCCAAGAATTCCTGAAGTTGAGTTGGGCTACTTGGCACAGGGAGATATTTGATAGCCTCCACTTTCTCTGGGTCGGGGTGCGATCCGTGACTGTCATACAATGTACCAAAGAACTTAATTTGTTTCTCGTCAATGGCACACTTCTCACTGTTGAATGTTAACCCATACTGTCTGGCTACTTTAAATAGGTTGTGCATATTCTCCTCGTGCTCTTCTTTAGTTCTGCCGAATACCACCACATCATCTGCAATACTGATGACACCTTCACAGTTCTCCAAAATCTGGTCCATCTTTCTTTGGAACACATCTTGCGACATCAGAAGACCAAATGGCATACGAAGATACTTGTAGCGACCAAATGGGGTGTTGAAAGTTGTAAGATTTGTGCTAGGGTCATCCAATTCGACTGACCAGTACCCATTTTTTGCATCAAGCTTGCTGAAGTGTTTGGCACCTGCTAGCTTATAGGTTATCTCTTCTACCGTTGGCACTTTATGATGACATCTCTTGATACATTTGTTCAGGTCCTTTGGATCCAGGCATATCCTTAATTTTCCGTTGGCTTTTCTTGTGCAGACAATACTACTCACCCAGTCAGTCGGGTCTGTTACCTTCACAATAACACCACTTTGTTCCATTTCGTCGAGTTCCTTCTTCAGCTCGTCTTTCACCTGGATGGGAAATTTACGAGGTGCATGGACGACTGAATGTGCATCATCTCTGAGTGTGATATGATACTGGCCTGGAAACTTGCCTATGCGGTCAAAAGTGTCCGGGTAGAGGTTCTTCAAATCCTCCACAGAACTGATAGAGCTTGTATTCTTTTCAGATTTTGCTTTGGTGTTGATTTCACAATGTAAGGTTACCAATTTTAGAGCTCTTGAACTTGGAAGTCCGAGTATCGCTGGTCCTTCAGTCTCCACTATGTAGAATTCTGTTTCAATCCAGTCACTTATGTTGTGTTTACAAGGTAACTTGATCGATCCATAATGTGGAATATTTGTCCCGTTGTACGCTGTAAGCACCACACTCCTTCCCTGTACTTTGTTTGTTTGTGGGTTGCCCTCTTCATTGAGACGTTCAGGAAACAGGCGACGATACATACAAACAGGTATCGTGTTACCTTGGGCACCAGTGTCTATTTTCACTCTTATATCTGCCATAACTTTTTTTTCTGGTATCTTTGTGGTAATGGAGGTGAAAGCTTCGTCTCTTGTATCGTTCCCGAGTTTGCTAATGGCAGATACTTGCACTGTGTCAATGGAAAGAAAGTTGTAATCTTCACTATCATCTGATTCATACCGCAGAGAATGTACTTTTGTTGATTTTGCATTTTCTTGCTGTCTTGATTTGTGAGAAGAGTCGCGTGCTGGGTTTTTGGAATATTGGCCATGTTGTCTTGGTCCTCTTGAAGTAGAGCCTGGTCCTCTTGAAGTAGATCTTGGTCGGCGTTTTTTCAACAGTCTTTCTCGATTTGTTTGGTCCGATAAGCACATTTTCTCCCAATGGTTCTGCTTACCACACTTCCGGCAGGTTGCACCGTATGCTGGACATCTACTTTTGTTGTGGTTTCGACCACACTTAAGACATACGTTTGTACTCCTGTGTCTGTTGCTGATCATGTGTACCTGTGTTGTGGAACTGCTGTCAACGTCGGCCATCTGTTTCATGTAGTCCACTGAAGCCTCATATGTTCTTCCTAAATCCAGTGCTTGATCCATAGTGAGTGTTTTCGGCTTTCCAAGTAAGTCTTTCTGAAGTTCGGTGTGTCTGGTCCCTGCAATGAACTGCTCTATTACTCGTTCTTGGTACTCTGCATCAGTAAATTCACATTTCTGGGCATGTAGTTTGCATCGCGATACGAACTCGTCGATAGATTCTCCTTCCTTCTGTTTGTATTTTTGTAAATAAAATCTGGCCACTCTGAAGTTAATTTTCCGCTCAATTTGTGTCATGAAGTTCCTCCACACGACGTCCGGGTTCTTCTTCTCCTCTTCCGCTAAATCCCATGAGTTGAATAGCTTCAGTCCTTGTTTACCAGCGAACAATAAAATATGGTCCACTTGCTTCTCCTTTTTGATGTCCTTGATAGAAAAATATAGATTGCAGCACTGCTTGAAGATCTTGATTTCGTTGGTTTGATCTGGATTCGACCAATCCATTCGTGGCATGACCGAATCAGACATATTGGCGAGCAAACTAGTGTACAGTTGCTTACCGAGGAATTATATTGTTGCAAATCAATTATTGATGAATGTTGAAGATAGGTGATGGTCACACCTGTAATCCTAAGCATAGCACAGGAAACTAAGTAATAATGTCTTTAGCCACGTATTGATTGATGTGTGACAAGACTGCAGGCTGGAATCTACTGTAGCTCGTCGTGAAAATGGCGGGAAGATCTCGAGGAAAAAAGCGGGAAACTTGGTACCATATGTAGCTGCTGCTGCTGCTGTGTCTCTCGTCGTAATACAAATCGTAGGCGCAGTGTTGTTGTAGGCCTGGGTTGTCGTCCATGCTGCCACCATATAATAATTCTATGTTGTTGCAGGATTGTAGATATACACACAGGCTTGTAATGTAGTTTAATCAGCTTGGGTAGATATTACAATAGATGTTTACAGGTCGAGAGCTGAGCTATAACTGCCAGCTAATGCTGTCTGAGCATACTGAGTCAATCAGTGCGAGTGCGCAGGTTGAGTGAATCATTATGGAAAATGGAATACTGAAACAATTTGAACAGGGAGACTAAACTAAATGACATATCATGACAAGTAGAACATGGGACTACTACCTATTCACTTACATTTTTGGGGAATGTACTTAACGTAAGGGGAACTAAGATTGTATAGTGCTATTCAATTCTTTTTTCTCTTTTAACGTGGAGATTTATTGCTATTCTTAGCTTTGCCAGCCTAGCGTGTCCTTATGAGCATTGATTCTTGTAATTTTCTCACACCAGGTTCGCGTGGGGGACACTTAGGAGGATTCTGCAATCTCCCTGGCGGGAGGAAGTTAATATGGCTAAGAGTGCTTTCTCTTTTTGCAAGGCTTTAGGTTGTAACCATTTAGCAGTTATCGGACACACCCTCTGTTTACGGTGTGTTCCTTGTCTTGACTGTTCACGTGGCCGTTGGCTTTCCCAAGCGTGCCCTTCAGCTTTCAGCAATGCCTATTTGACCCATGCTGATACTCAATGTAAAACTATTTTACTTCACATTAGATCAGAATTTGTAACTTACTGTAAGACGGTCGCCCATAAATCTCTGCAGCTGGATGACCAGATTTTAGATGACTTATTGAAAGGGGCTTTAGTTACTTCAACCCCTGTGAGTTCTCGTGAAACTTCCTCCCGCCACCTTAAGCGACTAAGGACCGCTGATCCGCCAGACGTCAAAGCTTCGTCTAGCCGGCGTGACAGGTCCCGCTCTCCTCTACCAGCTCCCAAGTCGCCTTCTGATGAACAGACGACTAAGAGGCGCCGTACTGACTTTGACGCCGCACTTGATGCCGGCGATGACAAGTCCAGGAAGAGCAAGTCTAAGACGTCCTCCAAGTCGAAGAAGGCAGCTAAGCCGCCATCCACGCCGGTTAAATCTTCGAGACACAGAGAGACGCCAAGAGACACACCTAGTCATGTCTCAGGCCATACTCACTGGTTCACAATTCCCCACAACCCGCAGCCAGAACCTAAAGTCTTGCCAGTTTTGGGAATTGAAAGGAGTAGCAGCGTGTGTTCTAGCCGGCGGAGCGATGAGAGCTCTTCTGACCAGCAGCCCTCAGGACATGACCCACTCTTGTATGACTTTCCGGATCTGAACCTGAAAGACGTCTTTGAGACCGACGTTCTTGACTCACACACAGAAACACACGACACCGCTGCCCGGGTTAGCGAGTCTCGGTTGGAGGCTGAGCCGCCGCCCCCGACTCGGTCACCAGGTCCTAATCTATACCAACAAGGAGTATACGACGAGGAGCTGGCGTCTGGCCAACGCCCAGCTTCTCGCCAATCTGGAACGCAGGAGTCAGAGACGTCACGTTCTGCGTCCCAGTCTGACCAAGGAAGTGGGATTTTTGTAGCCAAAGAACAATTGCAAGAGTTATTTGACTTTATGAGACAGGTGAAAGGCGAGCGTCAGGTAGTGGTGCCAGTGCGACCTCTAGGGCAAGTACCAGTGCAACCTCTAGTTAGAGTAACTTTACCTCCCCCTACTGTCACTACTCAGGCTCCCGCTTTGGGTGCCACAGCTTTGTTACCATCCAATTTGAAAATGCTTTCAGATTTGCTACCCCCTCCCCCCTCCCCCCCCACTTGACAAGTCTATTCCTGGTAAGAAGGGCCCTATGCCACTCTTATACGGACCAGATACATCTTGGTCAGTTGTTAAGCCGCTACACTCCGAGGTCGCACAACCCACGGTTACAGGGGAGGTACCTGTGCCGGGACATTGGGTTATCGAGGCTAGTAAAGCTAAACAATTGCGGGCCAAGAACCAGGTGGGTGAGGTGCTTGATGTTGTCGTCAGGGCCATTCCCACATTTTATAATTCTGATTATTTTGTGCATATGCAATCCCCTGCCTTGCCTCCCGCATCCGCCGGAAAACTTTTTTCCGGCTGGACTAAGTCAGATGGGTTCAATGATCTTAAGCTTTTACAGGGTTTGACCCCGGAATCAAATGCTATACCCTTCAGGGACTCTCATGGGTCATCCTTAGTTCATCTACAGGGTGGGGAATCTGGGCCGTGGGTTGCGTGGCCACAGAGGCCCAGCTGTTTGCCAGCACCATTACAAGTAAGAGCAGTCATCAGCTCCCGTCGGAAGACAATCATTGGTTTTCCATGCCGGTAGGCAAGGCGGATGGGATAGCTCAGTATATTTTTGAATTTCTAGGTGCCCCTAAATTATCTTTATGCCAGTTGCCTGAACCTTTTTGTCCCTCCACACAGGTCCAGATCGATAAAGATTTTAAAATGAGGCAGAAAACCTGGAGACTGGCGTCTCAATACCTACTCAGCCGCCAACTTGGGGCCTCTCTTGCCAGGACGACTGAGTCGGCAACAGACGCCGGGACCCAGAAGGCTCTTTCACTGACCAGGTGTCTTCTTCTCCAAAATTCAATTCAGTCTCTCGGCGACGCCCGGACCGCTCTCTTTGAGGCGGTACGAGTCCGCCAAGATCTGAGGGTTTACTTGGTGAGGAAGCTCCCGGCGGAGATTGGTAGAAGACTTATTTTGTCAAATGTATTCACCAAAACTATTGTCTCTGAGTATGCCTGGCGCACCGTAAATTTATTACTTGACTCACAGACTGCTACCACTTCTAAGTCTAAGGGTGAGCAGTCAGCTAAATCTCACTTCAAAGCTAAGAGTTCTTTTCGTGGGCAAGCTCAGTCACATCAGTCATCAAAGACTTTCACCACCCCTGCAAATAACGGGATGCCTCGAGGGCGAGGTCAATTCAAGGGTAGAGGGCGTTGGTTCAGGGGTACTTCTAGGGGTAAACCCAGTAGCGATGGTAGCAAGGCCTCTCATCCCCCCACATCAAAATCAGAGTCACATCCCTCCTCTTAAAAAAACTGATAGCTTACCACAAGGCTCTCTCACTCCCAGTGCCAAAGCAAGGCGAGACGGAAACGAGAGTAGTACTGCCGGACAACACCAGTTATGCAACTGGCAACTTCCGAGATTGTTTTCGGGCATGGCCACGGCGAACATGGGCAAGGACAGTGGTCCGCAAAGGCCTCTCCTGGCAGTGGTCCCGGCGACCCCGTCTACGTATCCCTACAGAATTCAATCATGTTTCATTGGAGGTGGGATCAATCGTCAAAGAGATGGCCCAAAAGCAGATCATTATCCCCAGTCCTATGTCAATGCCCGTGTTCATATCCCGGTTATTTTTGGTGCCAAAACGGGACAGTGTTCAGATGAGGCCGGTGATCGACCTCTCATATCTCAACACCCACATTCACAATCAGTCATTCAGGAAGCTGACTGTGAATCAGAGCAGATTGACACTACCGCCGCAGGGCTGGATGTGCTCAATAGATCTCACAGATGCCTATTGGCATGTCCCAATCAACAAACGTTTTCAGAAGTTTCTAGCTTTACGCAATGGGGATCAAACGTTTGTCTTTCAGAGGATGCCCTTTGGATTAAATCTAGCACCCCGAGTTTTCACAAAATTAGTCCGACAGGCTTTGCTAACATTGCTCGAACTGGGGATCATGGTGTTATGGTACCTAGACGACTGGCTAGTGGTAGCACAATCCAAAATAATATGCCTTCAACATGTTCAACAGGTGATAGATCATGTAGCTGCCTTGGGGTTCAAGGTAAACTTAGCAAAGTCCTCCTTGATCCCCACCAGGAAAATTCAATGGGTGGGCCTTATCTGGGATACCGAGTTACTCACTCTGAGTCAGAGCGAAGACAACCGTCAGAGATTTCGGAGGAAACTTTCGGTTTCTTCATTCTCTGACAACAACGAGGAGGATCTGGGAATCTCTGGTAGGCTCACTCAATTGGATACAGCTGACGGTCCCGTTAGGTCATCTGAAGGTCAAAAGAATTATTTTGGAAGGAACAGGTGTGTTCCGCTGTTGCCGGCGGAAACACTGAGGAAAATTCCAAATTTAATCCACAACCTCCTGGCGGCTTATGCGAAGCCAGAAGTAATACACTCCTCCTTGACTTGGACAGCTCTGCCTCCGACGGTCTGGATCGATACAGACGTGTCAGGAACCCTGGGATGGGGTTACCAGTCAAACCTCGGACATCAGGGTCAGGGTCTATGGTCAATATCAAATCATCTTCATATCAATGCCAAGGAGTTGCTAGTCCCACTATTCTTTTTACAGGAGCACGGCATGAGCCAGGCGGGAAAGTCTCTTGCCTTCAGAATGGACAATTTGACTGCAGTGACATGCATTCAAAAGCAAGGGTCAGCGAGATCTCGACTGTTACAAGGGTTGTCGGAAAAGATCTTTCACCTAGCTGCGAAGCTAGAGATTCATCTTCAGGCAACGTATCTACCTGGCGTGGCGAACGTCTGGGCAGATGCTCTGTCTCGGCGACGAAGCACTCAAGTAGAATGGGCTCTCAAGCAAAACATCTTTCAAAGGATGATTGCCGAACCCTACCATCCACAAGTGGACTTGTTCGCGACAGAGGCAACATACAAGCTGCCTCAGTACCTCGCACGACGGAGTCAGACTCCGGTGGGGGGTCCAGATGCATTTCTGGTAGAGTGGAACAAATGGAGCTCCATTTATCTCTTTCCACCTCCAGACGCATCCTTAATGTGCAAAGTAGTTCACAAACTACGGGGTTATCGGGGCATGGTCTCGATGATCGCGCCCATGTGGCCGGCTCAGGTTTGGTACAATCAATTGAAGACATGGTGCGAGAACCCGGTGTCGCTCCCGATCTCGTATTTCCACTTAGACACAATTGGAAACCTCAAGACCTCGCTGACTTTTGCCTTATGGACATTCAGAAGGCCAAGTGGCTAGGCCAGTTTGGGGAATCTGTGACTCACAAATTGATTAATAAATATGCTAAATCAACTCAAAGACAGTACCAATCGCACTGGAAGTCGTTTACTACATGGATAGTAGAAACTGATCAACAACAGTCCTCGGTGGCTCTGGTTTTTAATTATTTAAATTACCTTTTTGATATTCAAAAGTTATCAGTTGTCACATTAAGGAATCACCTCACAGCAATTCGGACACCGTATTTTGACTTAACAGGCCTGTCCGTGCCGGAGGCGGAGAAAAAGGGTTTTATGAGGTCTTGCTTCCGGCTTCGCCCCCCTCCTCGTCAACTCACACCCACCTGGTCACTTGATCTGGCCCTTGAAATGCTTCAATCACGAAAATATTGCCATGATCCGCCTTTCGAGTTAAACCTAAAAAAGGCCATTTTTCTAATGGCATTGGCAACAGGTGACAGGGTGTCCGAGTTGACGGCGATGAGTTCGAAGCCGACCTGTTTACGGTTTTCGAGGCGCAACATGAGTGTCCATATTGCCCCTGCTCCTAACTTTATTGCGAAGAATGAACATAGCAATCATGTTTTTACAGGTTGAAGTTCCAGCTCTGAAACAGGGCAATCGGCACCATTTACTTTGTCCGGTCCAAGCCCTTATGTCATTTATGCGGGAGTCCCGGCCGTCACAGGCGGGCTCCCTCTGGGTTTCGCGGACAGGTAAACGTCTTCAAAAACGCCGGCTAGCTGCGTTATTAGTAGAGGTGATTCGGGAGAGTAATCCGGGCGTGTTGGCTAGGACTCACGATATTCGGAAGTGGGCGGCATCACTCAGATTCCTCCACAATTACTCTCTCGATGATATTCAACAGACACAGTTGTGGTCTTCTAATCATACATTTCTAACACGTTACCTGTCCGTCAATCTCATGAAACCTTCTCGTACATGTGTAGCAAAGGTCACTAGCATTAAGGCAGAAAGTCTAGTTTTAAGCTATTTTGTGAAGAAAAGGGGGGGGGGGGGGAGTATCCTAGCTAAGGACTCTGACCTGCCTCTTATGTGATACAAGATATGACGAGAATGAAAGGTCATGTGATAACCCATTCCTTAGACTCAAATAAGTCTAGTCAGGAAAAATGTTATGTTTACTTTATGGATGCAATAGAGTTCACTATATATACTCATTAATCTTAAGGATTAGGATTAACAGAGAGAGTACAAATATTTTGTAATATAGTACCTGGGGCCATAAATATATAGGCCAACTTGTTATCAGCATTGATAAATGACTTATTTTAATTTTGTATTATAAGCTATTTGTATAGTTTTAATAGTTTATGTGCTTCACCAACTGTTCTGTCAAACGTAAAGGTGACAACACCGCAGGCTACCTTTAAGGAACGCAGCCTGTACAATACTTTATTCTTTTTATTAAACTGATCTTTTTAGTATGTGTATCCTTGGACCTCCGTAATTTGTTAGTGGTTTTTGATGTTCATGATGAATGTCCCCCTCCAGTCTTGAGATATCAGGCGCATCGTCAATGATGAAGGGGCCACTAATAAATTATAGGTTTGAGTCCTGAAGGGAAGAAGGAAAACCTAATATTTAGTAGTGGCCCCGGAATCATTGACGATTTTGGCCCTCCCTTGCATCCCCTTCCCATTCATCTGCTATGTTTTGAGAGTCTTGATATATCAGATTAAGGGCGAGATAGTGCTTCGATAAGTGAAGCGAAGCATACACAAACAGCAGACGCATGAGAAGCGCAACGCTAAGATCAAAGTTTAAATTTTTTATTTTATTATTTTTTACTAGGTTTTTCTAGTAGTGGTACCCACATCATATAGGACGAGTCTGTGAGTGTTTTTTTAAGAGCGTTTCGCTCACGATGTGTGGCAATCGTATTTTGTTCTCACCCGGGCGGGAAGTTTGAAAGACAAGCTCGAGTTCAAAGATTGGCCATTACCAACGTTAAGGCGCATCGTCAATGATTCCGGGGCCACTACTAACTATTAGGTTTTCCTTCTTCCCTTCGGGACTCAAACCTGTAATTAACATTATTAATTCTGGCGTCCCAGAACTTAATATAGTTATCCCTAGTAGATTAATTTCAAGATAGTGAAAACGTTGAAAGATTCACGCAACCCTACCTTTCTACATTTTTCTATCAAGAAGTTATACTAGCATTTTTCCTCACAGAGATCTAAGGTAGAAAGATCTTTTATGTTAGAAGGGTTTAGCGAGATACTCTCACGAGCTCTGCATATATAAATCCTAGGCGCAAATTGTCTGTGGCACCCCACCAGGATTTGAGACTAAAAGGGTAACACTGCCCGAGTTCTTTGAACCTCTTATAATGGTTAGAGACAGTCAAGAAGAGCCATTATCTAAACTCTTCTTGCGTTAGTCCGATACTATGTTAATCCGGCAAGACCTGAAACATAGTATTTAAAACCTCAGTTCAAGAGTACCTGAACAGAACTCCATCAACGGTTAATATAAAGGTCAGCATAGTCAAGTATTTGTTGGAAGCTATATGCCTAGAATACTTGCGTTAGTTCGATGTGGTGACCAACTGTTTCTATAATAAGTTACGGAACCATATTTAAGACCCCAAACCCATTAATCCAACTGTAAACTTCTTCACATGACCGGCCAACCTAGACGGCCCATGGAGCAGCTAAGGAACCCTCCACTAAAGTGCATCTCCACCTCACGAAGATAAACCATCTGTGCACTACAATTAATTCAGTATCAGTGACGAGATACCATATAATCTAGAGTTCAAAAGTGACCGAAATAAGTAGAGTTCTAACTCCCTTGAAATATGTAAAAGTGTTTTACCAAGTGCTCTACCCTGAATTTCGAGTGATAACAACGAAGGACTAACCTCTAGTGAATTTCGAAGTTAAGTAAGAAGATTGGCGTACCTATCCCTGAACTCTAAAAATACCTCAGTGGATACCTAATATTCCAGAGTCCACATATTTTGATTCGACATTAGAAAAGTGCCTCAGTTGTTAAGATTCCGTATTTAGTGCAAATAAATACCGGAACAATAAGTATCTTATCGTCCACAAGTATTCACAAAGCCAAAGTTTATACCAACCGATTAGTGAAACTGAATTAAATCTGAATTTGTAGTAACTGCCCTTTAAGATTTCAAGAATACAGGAGGCGCCTACATCACAGGGAATATTACGTGAACAGTTGAAGTGTATACGCCTGATCTCCATCTAGATCCGCAATCGTGCTCGAAGAATTGAAAAACAAAGTTGTGTCGCTTATTATGACCACCATGTTTTAAAGTGTTGTAATTCATTTCATATGTAATTCGTGAATAAGTAAATAAAGCTGTATTACAAACTATATTTCGAGATTGTACATGTCCTCTATTGATTCTTTATATGTATTTGCATTAAGTCCAATATCCCAGTCTAGAATAACTCACCTTAACCAAACGTTAATCCTGCATAAAATCAGGGCATAACAGTAACTGATCGCACTAACTTTTCCAAATCAGCTACTTTCTGGGACAGCTTCTGTATTTCTCCTCCATATTTGTCACTTTTGTTAAAATTCTCACTTCTTACTGCATTTATTCCGTAATCATTCCCCGCAGTAAAATTATTGGGCCTGAACTCTCTGGTTAATCTAAAATCACTGTCCATAAAACCTCCATCCTTGGAAACACCAAAGGCAGGCAGGTCGGCCCTGCTCACAGCATTCACACTGGAGGGCCTATCACTGCCCTGGTGTTGCGCATACAGCCTGTCTGCCCGCCTGCTATAGTCTTGCAATGACAAGTTCTCGTCGAGCGCTACCAAATGAAGTTGCAACACGGCTGGCATTTTCTGAATATGGAGCAGTCTTACGGCCATATCTGGCATGCACATATTTGAGGCTTTATATTTAACCTTTTCATTTGGGACAACAATGCAGATGTACGACACCCCCCCTAATTCCAAAGTATTTAATTCAGGCAAATAAGAAAGTTCAGATCTGCCAAGGTTCTGAAGAAGGGCATGTTTTAAAGCTTAAAATTTTCCTTCTGCCGGGGGATTAAGTACAGCATCACGCACACACGCTGCCACCTCAGTTGGCAAAGCAGCACGACTAAGTTATGTTTCTGTTGATCGGATGCATCTGTCTGTGCCATAAAAGCTTCTACATGCATTAGCCAGCCAGTCCACGTCATGAGTAAATGTGGGAATATTGTATCTTATTCTTTGTTCAGCCATTTCCTTCTGTGGTCACTCCGGAGGTCACCAATGTAGTTGTTCCCTTTTTATTTATTATGTCACTAAAATATACCACAGAAGGAATGAAAGATACACTTGGGATAAAAATCTTATTTGTATTGCACAAAATTAAAAACCAATGTCATACGTGTGGAACGTTAAAACACAATAGTTACTGTACATTAATTATGAGAGTTCAATAGGAAAAATGCGTAGATGCGGCACAAGTACAAAGGTGGCGGTAAGTAAATCCCAGAGCAGAGGTGGCGGCGAGTAAAGTCCAGAGCGTGAGTCAGGTGTGAGCGTGCAGTGTGGCTGGCTGGTAAGTAGGCTACTGGCTGCGCTAGGCCAACACACCCATGACGTCAGGTCTGTTCGAAGCTCAGTGGTTCACCCCAAAGAAGGTGAACTTGGGTTCACCCGACATCCCAGGATTGGCTATAATAATAGTAATAATAATAATAATTAAAGTAGAATTACTTTACGCCAATCACCGCGCTCCCTTCGATTTGCTTGCACCGTCAGCTGACTTTGACAGTTCTCGGCCACAACACGCCACACCTTCCCAGCCAACCAATCAGCGGCCTCCATTATCGGAGCACGGAGCTGAACTCTCTACCTCACCTCAAAAGTCGCTCTCTTTCTCTTCCCGAGCAGTTTCCTCTGGTAATACTCTATCCAATACTTCGGTGCTAGCCCTGTACTCCCGTAAGCCACTGAAAGATGTTTATAACCAGCTTCCAGAAACTTATTTTAAAGGAGAAGAGGGTGGAGGTGGAGGGGGCAAGAATTCAAAGCGAGCGGGCTGCCGCGCGTGCCGCTCAGCTAATCACAGCGCGGGAGAGCGGGAGGCGGGACTATAAAGTCTGGCGCGGAAAGGTTACAGGGGTCACTCACCCCTCGGAACTCACCGGGTTAGCTTCTTGCAACCTGCTTGCTCTCTCTCGCTCGGGCACAAAGGGAAACCAGGAGCCAACCATTCCAGCTACCCTGCCCTTATCTACAGTAACAGTACAGACCACCCCTGATCTCTCCTCACTTTCGCCTACTCGGAGGATACACCTTCAGTATCCTGCCGCCTGTCGTCACATTGCTAGGCTACACACACACAGTCAAGCAATTCAAGAGGGACGACAGAAAGTGGACAGGAGTGAGGATTTCCAGAGGAGCTATTGGCCAGCTCTGAGGTGGTAAAACACAGTTCCAGTACACACACCTGATTCCAGCACCCATAAATATATTTGTTTAAGGACCCATATTGGGCCCGCATAAGATTAAAAAAGAAAGAGAGAAAATGTTTGACTAAACTGGTGGTTCCAATAAAAATTGATGTGTCCTTCTAGGACAAAACTAAAGGAAAAATAATTTAGACTAATATGTACCTATAAAATTATGATGTGTATTAATTAGTTATTTTTGTTAGCCAAGGCGTAATGCCAAGAGTTGTTATTAGATATAATCTGATAGGAAAGATTTAAGTATAAAGTAAAGAGGGGAAGAAAAGATACATTCTTCTAGACTGAGGGGCAACCAATAAGTTCAAGGGGAAACAGTTTTGTTTAGTTGCCCGATAGATCAGCTATAGATAGGAAAGGACACTAGTCCACCTAAAATCATGAACTAATTTGTTAATAAGGAAACTATATAGAAGGACACTAGTCCATATGACTCACGGGTTTCTTATGTTTAGAAAGGAAGTTATATCCATATAAATAGGAAGGGTCATTGGGGCAGTTTTGGAAAAGTGTAAAGGATATCACTTATAACAAAGAATTCCTCAGAAGTTATGTAAAGGAATATAATCGTGAATCTGTTCCGTGTAGGCGTTTTGAGGCACGGCTTATCTTTTGTTTGAACAGTTGTTGATTAAGGTATATAGTAAACATAGCGTGTTTGTAATAGGGTTAAGTGAGAGAATAGTTCGAGGGTGTTATTGAGGTAAATATGGCAAACCAATGTAATTGGAGTAACTGGGTGACAGAACCCAATATTATATTTGAGAGGGAACTTGTGATTCCGGCCGGTAAATTTGTGAGACGTTATATAAGTGTTAAGGTACTTGTGTAGTAACGACGTTTGTGTTGGATGAGTTAATAGATTATAATTATGTATTGAAGCCTTGGTCTCGGGACTAGACACAGAAGGCTCAGTGGACGTGGTTAATTCTTAAGAAAAGAGGAAGAACAGTCTCAACAGTAGACACAGCAGGGCTCGGATTACATTATTTAGGATTAGTAACTAGTAACGTGTTTGTTGGATCGAAGTCGACTTGAGTCAATACCTGAATAGCGGGAATTCAGCTAGGGAGTAACGGGAGCTCTAGGGGTCCAAAGTACAACCTATCATGAATCGACGTAATATTCAATCTGTGTCTTGAACTCATCTCGGCCCGAACAAAAGGAGCCGTTATTAGAGTAGTTAGGAAGTTTGTTAAATAAAGTATACAAACTTCTAAATGACTGTCGATTTATCCCCCACAATAGTAGTATCGTATTAAAAACTTAAATAAATACTACATTTTGGTGGCAAGCGGTGGGATTCGACAAATAATTTAGATTGAGTATAATTATCTAACAGAATGACGGGCGTGTTGCCATTCAGATTATGGGAAGAGGGGAAGGAAGAAATCGAGCTCTGGATCGAGCAGTTAGAATGTCAGTTCACGCTACTTGACGTAGGAGAAAATGAAAAGAAAATCGCCTATGGAAAGGCACACATAGGCAAGGCCCTGAATGATGTAAGAGTACGTCTGGAGGGACTAGTGTCATGGGCCGAAGTCAGGAGTGCCCTAATTGAAGAATTTGGCCGAGAAAATTCCACCAGAAAAGCCAGAGACAAACTTAAGAGTCTGAAACTCGATGGCCAAAATGTGAGAGCCCTGAGGAGGGAAATCGCTAAGAATGTTAAACTGGCGTATCCCCATATGGACCAAGAGAGCCAGGAAACTGAGATCAGGGAGATTATGATCCAAGCCTGCCCGGTGGAGGTTAGAAAGCATTGCATCATTCATGAGGTCAATACTACTAAGGAACTTATGGAGGTCATTAAAAAGATTATGGAGGCTCGAGAAGTAAAAGAGGAAAAACAAAAAGGGGAGGAGGAGAACCCAAGAAAAGGGTATCCGAGAGCCCTGATCTGATGCTTCACTTGTAGACAGACCGGACACCTAGCTAGGAACTGTACCGTCCACAAGTCCCAACTCCTAGATTTGACCCCAGACCCTCACTTCCAAACGATCGACCTCTACCCAGGGGAACCGATCCAAACCGGGGAGGAATGCTTCCGATAGAATATCGGGAGACAGAAAATCAGCCAAAAGTCATGATGCCGGAAGAGAGAGAAAATTTTCTGTGAAACCTCACATAGAAGGGCGGTATAGTGAGGTCAATATCTTAGAGAGACAAACGCCTTGTGAAACTATAGTCATAAATGGGAAAGCCGCTAACATGTTAATTGATACAGGGGCAAACCGAAGTTGTCTTCTAGAGAATTTCATAAAAAAAAATCAGCAAGAAATGGGCCCATTAAATCAAACCAGTATTCAGTTGTCAGGAGCCGGGGGTCAACCACTGACGATCCTAGGGAGAAATAATACGGCGGTAGTACAATGGAAAGGAATTACATTCACCACCGATTTCTGTGTTTTATCGGGAAAATCAAATAGTGGAGTCGATGGGTATCTGGGGATAGATCTTATGAGTCAGTTGGGAGTAGGGGTGCCTGTGTCTTTCAACGTTTTAATTATAAAGAAATATAACCTAATAAAAGTAGTTTTATTTGTTATGCCCTGATTTTATACAGGATTAACTTGGTATAGGTGAGTTCTACAAGACTGGGTTATTGGATTTCATGCAAAATACATAAAGAGAATCAACAGAGGACATAGATAATCTCGGACAAATGGTTTGCAATACAGCTTTATTATAAATAACACTCAGGTATAAGGTACATAATAGAATTCACACGAACAATAGATGTTGGAGCACTCAGGTAGGTTATTGGACTTATTACAATCTCCCAGCACTTATCGCGGATTTGGATAGAGACATACTTCCCACTTCCAACGTTCAGGCATTATTCTTCTGATCACATTGCTTTATGATACGTAGGGTACATGAATCACACAGGTTAGGTATTTCGCTTTGTTAACTCTCTGGTAATATGACTCTTAATCAAGGATGAAAGTATAAGTAATGTGGTTATTGCCCAAGAATTAATGTAAAGGGATAACTGTAGCTAGTTGCACTGGTCTAGGATGTTCACTTGTCTAGGTGATACTTCAAACCGAAAATATCAGTGAGGGCGAATCAGGTTTCTGGTGGAGAATCACAATCACTTATTTCAGAATTGCTTTCGCTCGAGCCGTAGTCCAATTGATTCAGACTTATTTCTTTGACGAGGTTAAACCTGATGGCAAGAATAATTACGGGAGTCAGTTCGCCTAAGCTAAATTTCACTGATATATATTAACACATACTAGCATAATAATCACTCGTTTCCTAACATCAGAGAAAATTGAGACATAATCGAATACACTGGATGGTTGAGTTAATAGCACCGTAACACTGGTACTTTGCTGCGAAGTAACACTGTGATAGAGTTTTCCTGGTTATCTTGCGTTAGTGATGTTGGGGGTTAACAGTAGCTCTGGGGCCGTCCAAGCTGTCCGGTAGTGTACAGAAGGTTTTACAGATGGGTTGCTTGCGTAACCGGTGATGACGCTCCGATATGTTACCCTTGCTGGGGACTTTAAATAACGCTGTCTCAAGATCAACCGGACTAACAACGTATCAGATTAACGTAAGACAGTCGAGAAAAGCGACTGTTTAACTATCTCTGGTCCTTATAAGAGGTTCAAGGAGCGTGGGCGGTTTTGCACCTTTTTGTCAACAAATGCTGATGGGGCCTACAGTCAATTGTTGCCAAGGAGTTATTCTTGCAGAGTCCTCACTCAAGAGTTTCTCACATAATCCCTTCTAACATAACAAGATCTTTCTGCCTTAGATCAGTTATGAGTTATGATCGTGTGTAACTCAAGTAGCGGATGGTGCACTATCAGAAGTTAATGAAACAATCAATAATTTGTGAATTTGTTGTCTACCAATATAATATTACTGCCGGTAGTCCCGATCGCAATAAAACATTCGTAAAGGGTTAATTAACTTCCTCACCGAGTTGCACAGATTACGGAACGCCGAATTATCGTGAATCTTGAGGGGGGGGGGGGGGTACTAGACGCCAACGCAGTGTGGCCAGCCGTTGCTTTGGGCTCTAATATTCAACTGCCAACTGTTGTCTCTGTGTCTTATTTATAGGCTGGTCAAGGAAGCCTCAGGAATATTCTAGAAGTATTGGATGTCAATGCTATGAAGTAGTTAATTTATTCTGGTGAACTTAGGGGGTTAGAGAGGGGGTCTTTAATGTGGCGGTAAGTAACTTGTCATCTGATTTATTATCGTGGATATCTTAACTCTAGTATGAGGTACTAGTAGAGTTGGTTAGGCAGATTTGGTTAAAGTTTTTAAGTACTACTTTGCTGGCGCCCTACGTGCCTAGGCTGGGAGGTATTATTCATCAAGTCACCTAAGTATCCTTCTCTGGTCTAGCTGACATGCTATTCGGAATCTAGGATGGGATAAGGAAGGTTTCGGTTGTGGGTAAGGATGGGATAGGATGGTATTTGGATAGGTTTCTAGATTTGTAGGTCATAACCTGTTGGAAACTCACCTGTTGTCTGGCAAGAATTTGCTGGCTTGCGTGGGTCATGGTAATTCTCCGCGGGGGTCGGTGGGGTCCCCGTGGGGTCGGGGGGGGGGGGGGGGGGGGCATGCCGCTCCCTGAATCTGGTTATCGAGAGTTCTTACGTTAATTGGGTTGAGATATGAGTTCAGGTTGTCAGGAGGTATCTTCCTAGTTAGGGTTGATCACTACATCTAGTTTTCATGTACGAGGATCACTCGTGGGTGTTAAGAATAGTGGTTTTGTGAAAGTGCAAGTCAGTGGGAAATTTACATTTTTAAGGAGGGACGAGAGGGGGTCGTTCTAGCCTCACGCCGGCTATTGCTCTGGTTCAGGTTGTGAGTGGGGCTAGGGAGTTAGAGGATAGTTAAGGGGGGTACAAGGATAGGTCCTTACCTTCCATTTGTTGAGGTTAGTGAACGAACTGAGTCGGCATGTTATAACGTTCTTATGGCGTCTTTATAGGGGGAGGGTTGTGAATTGTAAAGGGGGTGGTTTGAGGCTAGGTTGCCGCGCCGCTCGTGACTTAGGATAGTGACCCTTAATGCGCGGGACATAGGGGTGGCAGTGCCCAACGATAAACAGGTAGTGTGGTGTGTGCAGCGGCGCGTGAAGGAGAAAGTAACAGGGTGACCCAAAAGGTTACGACTGGCCATGGGATCACGAAGTAGAACAGAGTAGTGTAGATTGTGGATAAGGAGGAGGTGATTGGAAGACGTATAACAATTGTGGAAAATTAAATGGAAGAGAGGAACACAATGGCGGATAAAAGATAATTAACTTAAGGCTTGAAATACATGCTTGAATGACAGTATTAGTTGTCGCCAAATTAAGGTGAATGGGACTTGGTTGGAATGCACGGAATACGATTCGACATGGGCAGTGCCTCTGTGTCGTAGCAATATCGATCGGGCAAATTCCGGTTAATATTATATATATACTTAGTTACTAGAAGAACAAGACAAGGGGCAACTGAGCACGGGGGTACATATCTATATACTTAGTTACTACAAAAGAAAGGAAAAAGGGACAACTGGGCACGGGGGTACATATATCTAGACTCTTCATCGAGCGAGAGATACGAGGTAGCTTTCCTGCATGTCTCTTGATAATCGTATGCAGATTGGTCATAGTGAGCTTTATTCGAATTAACAGGCCTAAATCAATACAATAACTGGCATAGGGTTATCGGGTGTATAGAGTCGTGGTTAAAGGTTGTTACATAACTCGTAATTAACTTATCTAAATCAACAGGCCCTTAGATTTGCATTTGCGGCAAAATGGTTCTTTATGTGATGCCATCTCCTGTTCCTCTCTTACCTTGATGAGGCATTCAGGAGTTATATGACCCTGGTTACCGCAATAATAACAGGTGACATTACTGTTAGAGTTCGTCGGAGATTTGTGTGGGTTGTAGTTAGATTTGGAAGAAAGATAGGGTGTCTTGGGCGAGTAATGAGGTTTAGGTTTCTGTGAGTGGACGAAAGGTTTTGAGTGAGCATTGTAGTGTTTGGCGTGATTGGGGGAGGTTGAGTGATTGTGAATAGCAGCTACAACACCTTGGGGTTTTGAGGGATTGGTCAGGAATTGGATTTTGTGGTCTAGACCATTCTCTTTACATTTGGCATGGACAGTTTGAGAGAAATCTACCAGTGTGTCGTTAGGGGTGAATGGAATAGATTGTATTAATCCCGTTATGGATTCAGGAAGGAGGTTTGATACCATCATGTAACCAACAAACTTGGCCACTTGTTTGATATTCATGTATTCCTCACCGCCGTGCTTGAGTGTCCAGTCCTTATCCTTCAATTCATGTCTAAGTGATTTGGTCATGGTGGAAGCTGTGGCAACAATCCTATCGACTGGGGTATTTAGATATTTCTGGTGGTTCTTTAATTCATTAGCAATTCTGTGAGTAGCTGAGAATGTACCTGCCATCTGTATGCCATATCTTTGGATGAACATACTTTTCAGTTCCTTGTAAGAGCAGTCTTCAGTTTTGTCTGACTCTAGAAGGAGCTGAGCTGAGTTGGAATCACCTTTGTGTATTCTAGCTTTGAAAATCTGCACTTTGGTGTTATCATTTTGACCGGCACCTCTCATGGCAATTTCGCCGTCTACATCCTGTATGAAAGCATGAACAGAATAATTCTTGAGGGTGTTCCCAGAAAATAACCTAGGGGCGTTCTGATGGATGATTTCAAGGATATTTGGTTGGTAAGGTGCTTGTTGAGGTTGGTAGGATATTTGATGGGGTTGGTGGGATGTTGATAAAGGATGTGTTGGGTATTGTTCCGCTTCTTGTTTGATAGTAGGAAATTGCTGGTGACTGTGTATGTTAGGAGGGAGACCCTGTTGTTGTTGAGGAGGTTGACAGATATTGCTGTTGGCATACAACCTTGGTTTAGGGTCAGAGGGTTGAAAATCCCAAAATCCTTCAGAATGAGCTGTAGCACCAATCGTAGGTGACACCACAGGTCTGTCCCTGGGATTTGAACCATCATCCCAAGTAGTATTCCAGCTAGAAGCTGAATGCATAGGAGAGGCTGTGTTTTGTTTGTTTGTATAAGTGATGTTGAAAGATGTATTTGAGTTTTGAGGTTGAGAAAATGATACACGTCTATTATCATTAACTCTAGATGGCAGAGTAAATAAGTGTTCTGTGGCCTCCGAATATTGTGTAAGTGGGGGTTGGAGGTTGGTATTTTTGGAAATTTGTGAATGCGGAGGTTGATCAGGTGGAGGGTGGGTAGGTAAAGGTGGTGGTGGTGGTGGTGGTGGTGTTGTTGTTGGTGTTTGACTGTGTGTTACTCAGTTACTCAGTTACTTGTTCGTCAAGGGGAATCCACGCAATGCGAGCTAAGCTCATTATTATCGCGCCTCCTTAACTGGGAATGTATTGCGTGAAATGCATGTTAAGTGTTTTATGTACTGTTGAAATGGCTGTGGATGTGTGTGTAGTCTGTATTTAGCCAATTGGCGACATCGGAAACGAAGGCTTAGGGTGGATCTGTATGGTACCATTCTCACTATAGACGGTACCGTCTCGCCCGAAGGCTTAGGTAGCCATCAGCTTAGGTGAACCATATGATACCCATCTCGCCTTGTACCATTTTTGCCAACCCCAGATGGGACGTCACAACGTCGTCCACTTATTCCAGGTACCTATTTACAGCTAGGTGAACTGAGGCTAACACATGAAAGGAGACAAGCCCAATTTGTCTCCGCCCGGCCGGGGATTGAACCCCCGACCCCTCGTGTGTGAGACGAGAGCTCTACCTACTAGGCTACGGGCTGTGTGTCAGTGGGTGAGTGTGTCAGTGGGTCATTTTGAGAATGTGATCTAGTAATCACACCTGCTGTATATGTGAACTCTAATGGTTGAGGCTTTGAAAACATGATCACTTAATCCTCTTAAACAATGCACTTTTAAGTAAAGTTAAGCACTCACATGATTCCTCTTAGAGAACGTTGTGTCAGTGTTGATCAGTTGGTCGTACGACAGGCAGGGGCGTTGTGTGTGTGTACGGATGTACACACGTAGCGGCTAGTTTTTTTTTTTTTTTTTAAAAAGACCTCCGTCTACGTATTGTGAAAAACCTGTTATCCTCCGGCAAATTGTGGGGTTGAGTGAGTAAAGGGGGGGACAGTGAATGAAGGAGGATGCATGTTTTTCATAATACGTGTTGCTAGCCCCAAACGCGCGAGCAACTGTGGCTTTCAACCATCCGACACATCCCCTTTTATTAATGTGTATCACACATGTTACATACAAATAAAGTTTATGTTTTGTTTTACCCTACTGTGGAAAGACTACGGATACACCACTCCTGCCGGGGCCTCACGCAGTGGCATGACCCAGTCCTGTCGAACTGAGCTCATGACGCTGGTGGCATTGCCCCGGAGGATAGCCTAGTTGCTAGCGGCATAGCGGCTAGTTGTGTGTGGTTGTTGCGGCTGGTGGAGGCGTTGTGACTGTGTGTGTACCATGGACGTACGCACACGCTTGCAGCTTGGCAGAATGGTTAGCAGGCTGTATGGTTGTCAGGCTGGCAGGCTGTAAGGCTTTTGGAGAAACTGCAAGGCTGGTTGGCAGGGTTTGAAGTACAGCAATTATCCTCACATGAAATGTAAGGTATAATTAGGGATTTGTAATGTTGATAATTGTAGAGGGGTAGATTGGGGAAAAACTTAAGTATAGCCTTAATACGCTATTGGCAAGGTCGCCATATAATATGTTAAGTATATAGGGGATTACAGGTAATAACACAACACATTAATTATTGGATAAGTGATAATATGTATAAACGTACAGGTATATAAGTACAGATATATGAAAAGGCTTGTAATAAAAGCCTGAGGAGCAAGGTGATATATGACTTGTGTGGTCTAATATATCTAGGGGATATAGGAGCTTGGCTATAGAGGATGAGTTTGAGTCTAGAGTCTAGAGGGAGTAAAGAGCTCTGACTCTCTCTGGCTGAGGTCTGTTGAAGTCTAACTAAAGATGCCTGAGTAATAATAATAATAATAATAATAATATTTATTCAGTTAGCAATTTACAGAGTTGGTACCACATAGTTTGTTACAAATATGACATGTACCAGCCTTGCATAATTCCAACTAAGGATAGCCCAATAAGGCCGTTAGGCGTATTTCCATTGGGGTCCTTGTGGGATTAGGTTAGCTGGGGAAAAGTGGGGAGGATAAAGAAATGGATACTTTAGAAAAAGTATTTCTAGGGGGTTATTTTAAGATACCTTACATCCTATAGTAAATATCAGTAATCCGTAATCAGTAATCATTTCAGTTTGGTTTGTCTATCTCTTATGTCGCATTTAGTAGTAGACATAAGCTTGGTGCTCCCTTCTCGCAGCTGTCCGTTTCAGGTGTTCCTTCAGGCTACGTCTGAAGGAATACAGTGTTCTCTTTTCACGGACTGACTGGGGTAGGTCGTTCCAGTCTTTGATGGCGGTGAAGAAGAATGTTTGCTTACCCTGTCCTTGGATTCTCGGGACCTTAAAATTAAACATCCTGTTTCTTGTATTATGTCCACTCCTCTCATTTGCTTTAACAAAATCATTCTTTAGGTACTCTGGAGCTCTGTCATAGAAAATTTTGAAGGCATTAGTGAGCCTGATTTGTTTGGCCCTGTCAGCGACATTGAGCATACCTAGTGACTGAAGTTGTTCCTGGCCAACATGTGATCTGGGTCCTAGGTTCAGCATGAACCTAACCATTTTATTTTGAGTGACCTGAAGTTTGTGCTGTGCTGATTTAGATGATGCAGAGTACCAGGATGACACAGAATAGTCAAAATGACATTGAACAAGCGCTTGGCAGAGGGTCTTTTTGGTCGCCGCGGGCAAGCATCCCACCTGTCTATACAGGTATTTTATACGTGCTCTACACTTACTCAGGATAGATTCCAAAATTGTTTCACCTGACAAACTCGCGTCCAGTTTTAGTCCGAGATATTTAACTTGTGACACTGTTGTTATAGGAATATCATTACAGTTGACCGAGAAGCCCACAATGTCTTTCAGTTTGCGTTTTGTTCCACATAAGATGGCTTCCGTCTTGCCCAGGTGAAGAGATAGTCTATTGTCCACTAGCCATTCACTACATGATTCTAGTTCTTTGGAAAGTGAAGCGGCAATACTTATTGGGTCTTTTCCTGAAACCAGGAGCACGCTGTCGTCTGCATACAGTAATAATTTACATGAGACGCTCAGTTCCATGTCGTTCACATAACAGAGAAAGAGTAAGGGACCAAGGATGCTTCCCTGCGGGACCCCACAGTTAATTGGCATAGGATCAGATATATTATCATCAATTTTGACTCTTTGGGTTCTACCACTAAGATAAGATTTAAACCAGTTCACAGATTCTATGCCCATTGCTTGTAGTTTATTACATAGGATATCATGGTCTACTGTGTCAAACGCTTTTTGTAGATCAAGAAGAACCATACCGGTGTAGTTACCTTTAGACATTTCTTTACGAATGTGATCCGTTAAGTGGATGAGACAGGAGTCTGTCGAGTACATGCATCTGAAACCTGATTGAAACTTATAGAATAGATCATTTTGTTTGAGGTAGTGTTCAATTTGGGTGTATACCGCTCTTTCAAGGATTTTAGATACAATACATAATATGCTAACTGGTCTGTAGTTACCAACTTCTAGTTTATTTCCTTTCTTGAATAGAGGGGTTACAATAGCTTCCTTCAGTTCAGCAGGTACAGTGTTGGTGTTAATTGACAAGTTGATGATGTGAGTTAGGGGGCCTGCTATACCAATGGCTCCATCTCGTAGAAATTTGGCAGGAATTTTGTCTGGTCCTGTGCTTTTATGTACATTTAGGTTAGACAGCTCATCAAAAGTGTATTTTGGTGTAACATTTTGCAATCCAAATGTGTTTGGGTGTATGTCTTTATCTCTGTAGAAATTTCGAAAGGTGGCCGTTGTTGTCGTGTATTTATTGAGAGGTTGAGGTAGGTTCTGTGCAAGTGTGTTTGCTATGGAGGTGAAGAAGGAGTTGAAGTAGGTTGAAATTTGTCGTTTATCGTGGCAAATCTGATCATTAATGGTGAGAGCAATATTAGTGTTAGACGAATCCCTTGTCTTGTTGCTGTAGCCTGTTGTTTTTAGGTGCCTCCATAGTTTCTTTGGGTTATTCTGATATTCCTCTGCCTTATTGTGAAAATAATTAGTTTTCGCTGATTTTATTTTCCTACTTAGTTTATTCCTGGCCCTGTTGAACTCATGTTTCAGACCTTGATCCTGTCTATGTTTCGCTAGCCTTTTTAACAGATTGTCTCTGTGTTCCAGATGGTGTAGTATGTCATTGTTGATCCATGGGTCTGACCTTGCTTTAATTCGTATGTCTTTCAGAGGAGCTATTTCGTCTAGAATGTTTGTGATGATGGTTCTGAAGCCAACCCATGCGTCATTAACGTTTGTACTTCCAAACACTGGAGACCAGTCTGTATTCCATAAAATGTCCAGAAATGTTTCTTTATTGTAGTTTCTGAGTGACCTTGTTTTGATAATCTTGTGATTCTCTAGGGTAATTTTTGTGGTTTTTCGTGTGCAATATGTGACGAAGTGATCACTTATCCCAGTCTGTATAACCCCTGATTGGGATATTTTGTCCTCTCTGTTACAGTTTATGTGGTCTATTATTGTGGCAGTGTTCTCAGAGATACGTGTGGGGGTTGTGATGAGTTGTTTGTGATTGTGCATTGTCAGTATATGCCTATATTCTCGTACAAGCCTATCATTTCGTTGTTTGTAACACAGGTTAAAATCCCCTAGTATGATGGATTCATTCCGAGGGTCTAGCGATGACAACGTTCGTTCAAATTTGGTCAAGAATTGTGTGTCGTCTGGTGGCCTATAGCATACCCCAATTGTGATGGGTCTTGTCCTCGGCAGGTATAGATCGATCCACAGAGCTTCGTGATTTTCTACATGGAGGTCGGTCCTGGTTGTGTGTGTGAGGTTGTTTTTTACATACAGACATACTCCTCCCCCATGCCTATTGCGATCATTCCTAACCATATTGAAACCTTGAATGTTTATTTCACCATCGTTTATACTTGAATCCAGCCAGGTTTCTGTGATTGCAATTATTGAAGCTTTGGCCTTATTAGCTAACAAGTTTAATTCTGACAATTTATGGTACATTGATCTGGCGTTAATGTGGATAAGATGGAGCCCTTTGTTGGTGAACACTCTGTATTCATCTTTGATTTTGAATGTGTCCTGGCTGGATTCTGAGTTGTTAATACTAATTGGTTCATTTACATTAATATTCGGTAATGAATGCAAGGCACATATGTTGCATAGGAATTCCCGTTCTTCACTGTTGGTCTTCTTAGAGATGCACTTCATGTGAGCTACAGTTTTACACTTAACACAGTTTATGATCCTTTGTTTTCTTGTTATGAGTGATTCACATATTTCACAAATGATTTTAGGACCCTTAATAGCTATTTCCCTACATTTATCGCATTCCACTTCTTTTCTGCTAGTAATGTAAGTACATCGATCGTGTACTGTTTCATTACAACTACTACATTGTGACGTTGTACTCCTTTTGTTGAATCCAATATCGCACACTATACATATTTTCCTGTTACTGTTCATCGTACGTCTGGCGGTGTGGTGATCAGCTGTGCGCCGTGAGCGGCTGATGGTGTGTGAGCGCGTGAGATGAGGACAGGTTGTGGCTCCCCCTTGCCCCCCTCCCACCCCTACCTGTATTTGTTGTTTTATGTCCTTGTTCTTGGCCGTTGTTGCTGTTACTTCATTGTCGATGTGTTTGCTAGAGCTTCCTGTTTGTTTGGGTGTTCTGGTTGCATGTTGTGTTACTTGGGTCACCGATATCTGTGGTAGTGATGATACAGTTGAGGGTAATGTTGAGTAGGTAGAATGTTGGCACTGTGCTGGCGGTTGCCCTGCGGTCTTGGTTGTGAGTTGGAGCGTGACGGGAGACTTGGGTGCCTGCGGGCCCAGTTTGTTATAACGAATTTTACTGCTAGGGACTGTTGAAATGTCGGTGTCTGCCTTACTTGTTTGGTGGTGAGGTTTCTTCAACGTTGAACTAGGGCCGGGGTTGGTCTCTACATCTCCGCAGCTAATTAGAGTGTAGCACAATAGGTGTTGTAGCGAGGTTGTGCCAGAGTATTTGCCAGAGTGCGTGCGGAGTTACATGGAGGGATAGACAGACTAATGAGGAAGTAAGGAGGAGGTGTGGTGTGGAGGTAGATGTGCTGGAAAGTGTGAAAAGGAACAACTTGAGATGGTTCTGCCATATGGAACGTATGGAAAGTGAGAGAATGACTACGAGGGTGTACGAGAGCGAGGTGGAGAGGTAGACCGAATGAGAGGTGGAAGGAAGTACATGAACGAAGGCGGTGCTGGTTGGGGGGAGGGGCGTCGACTGACTGGGGACAGAGGTGCATGGGGGCGGTTCGTTCGTGGCCACCCCTTCGGGGATCACAGCGTCAGGCAATAGATAGAAAAACATAGGGGTCCATGAATTCATTTGAGTGGGCTAGAGACTATGGCATCCGAGTGTACAGTACAGTTTATAGCATATATTCTGTTCAATAACCCAGTAAATTCCCAATTTTGGCAGCAACCAACCCACCTCCCCAGGGTGTCAAACAAAAGAAGAGTCCATTCTTCCTCCCGGTAGTCTTTAATATTGTACAGAAAATTGTGGTTTAACCCTCCAGCCCCGGTTATGTATTATATATATATTCCTCGAAACCCGGGTGTTTTGGCCGAAAAACGTCTAGGCTAGGCTACCGTATATTCGTTAATCAGACTGCTTCCCGCATTCCCGCGCATCCCCAAGCGTAGCTGTGTTATTTACCTGTAAAATGGCATTAAGTAGAGCTCTCTAAGTCAACTGGGTGAGCTGTGATGATGATTTCATTGGAGATAACTTTATGGCCAAACCAGCCACTTTACACCACTTTTCGATACTGAACAACAACATACAGGCACACAAGAACAAGCGACGCTCTCCTTCTTGTGGCCGGAGATGCGGAGCGTCGGTCCAGCCGGCTGTTGTTTACATGCGTCGGACCGACGCCTCGCACAGCAAGCTCACAGGCTGTGACGTCGTGGGTGCATATGAGGCCTTCCGGGTACCTGTCACATGCTTTTTTATGGGCGTACAAGAGGGCATCCGGGAAGGAAGGGTTAAAGTTCATATTTTTTCTTTGGAAGAGATAGAATGGCCAAAACAATGCCATTTCATGATCATTTTCTTGTGTTACTTCTCATGTTCACTCAAGCCTTCCAAAAAAAAAAAAAAAAACAAACTCTGGTTTGACACCCTGCACCTCCCTCACTTCACCAGCTACCTTCCAGGAGGTGGAGTGAGGGAGGGGGGTCGGGGAAGTGGCTGCGGCGCTGCCAAAATTACCAACTTGCTGGGATATTGAGGAATGGAATATGTGCAGCAAACTGTATCTATGATGAAGCATATACTCATACTATGTATGTATGTACTGTATGTATATATATACTCAGACACCCCATTTTTTTTTTTTTTTTGTGGCCGACTCTTACTAAGTCGATCAATCAACCATGAGAGTAAAAGAGGGTATCCTACAAGAGCTTATAATATTTGATCTACAACTTTAATCTGACAATAACTTGTGTCTATTATGCAATAATAATGGCAAATGGACTAGAGGAAAATTATAACAAAAAATTATATTGTGTTCTCGAGTCAACCACCCCCAGAAAAAATAAAAATGAAAGTGGAATGGGACTGAGTACATACTGTACAACACATACATATTTTTTATAAAGCTGCCAAACGAGTGATGACGATAAAAGTTGAGGGGAAAAGCGGTACTGTACTTTTATTAACCAGAAAAAGCTAGGTGAAATACTGCAACCCTAGACCGTACTTAAGTCTGTGTGTACCCTACTACCCCATGATAGTTCGCTAAGGGACAGTCGCTGCTCTGAATGATAAGAGTTGGCACACTGGTAACCAAGAAGTTGCTATGAGGCACAAAATTTAACCCTATCAGAAAGATAGGGTAATTTTCAAGAAGACACTAGCAGCACTGTTCCTCTTACTGTCATCATCATACATATTGCCAGACGGGGGAAAATAGTCAAAATAGACAGGAATGTAACCACGAGCGCAAGACCTATGTAAACATGATGACCATACACCCGGATACTACATCCTTCCCGACAGCAGCTCCCACCATACATACATAACATTTTAAGACTGAGTGTTCCACACGTAAGTGCAGTTGTTGTTGTTGTTGTTGTTGTTCCCTAAGCTGCCTGGCCGAACAGCCCCGAGTCCCTGAGGAAGGCCATGGCCACGATCGGGCTTTCCCACAGAGCTCTCATTGAGTGTAGGTTGTGTTGTTGGCGTAAGTGGTTGTGTGAAATGCAGTCTTCTATGATGTGTTTAATGGTATGGGGTGCTGTGTTACATCCCGGGCAGGCGTCGACAACGGAGTCATCCAGTCTCTTCTGATAGCTCAGGAGAGCTGGATGGTGTCCGCATCTCAGCCTGGCCCGGTGGACTCTGTCCTCGCGAGGGAGGAAGGATTCGGAAGGATGGATTTCGGGAGGTCGTGCATGCAGCTGCGTGTTGTCTGTGAGTGAGTGGATGGATTGGCGAGAGATATGAGTATGGATGTGCTTCTGGAAGTTGGTTCGGGGTGGGCAGGGAGGGAGAGAGGACAATAATTGTGTGTGATACCGTGTGCTGGGTGTTGTTTTGATATTTCTTGGTGTCTGTGGATGTGTTGCCATGTAGTTTAGTGGGTGGTCTTGGTTCGTGGAGGCTGCTGCCAGGAATTGAGTGCCTCTCATGTCCAGATGGTCTTTGACTTTGAGGATTTTTGTTTCTTGATGTAGATGATCTGTGGGTGTAGTAGCTGTGCAGCCTGTAATGATCTTCAGGGCTTTGTTTTGAATAGTCTGTAAGGTCTTATGATGTGTTTCAGCTAGGTTAGAAGCCCAGGCTGGGCTTGCGTATTCCATTACTGATCTTATGTATTGTTTATATACTGTGGTGGTAGTTTCTTTGTTGTGTCCAAATTTTGTGTGAGCAAGTGACCTGAGGGCGTTAAGTCTGGGTGTCAGTTTCTTTTTAATGCTTGTGGTGTGCTGTTTGAATGTCATATGAGTATCATATGTTACTCCTAGGATTTTGGGTGTGTGTGTATGTGTCAGGGGTGTGTTGTTTATGGTGAGTTGAGGGATGTATTCGTGTTCACCTGTCCAGCTTGTGAGCAGGGTTGCGGTGGATTTGGCTGGGGCTAGATTAAGTCTGTTTGTAGTGCACCAGCCATGTAGTGTGTTGAGATAGGGTTGAAGGAGATCTGTTGCTCTTCTTGGGTCATGGTGTGTGCATGTGAGTGTTATGTCATCTGCATAGGAGGCTAAGTTTATTTGGAGAGTATTGGGTGTAGTTATATCGTGCATGTACAGATTGAAGAGTGCGGGCGATAGGACGGATCCTTGTGGGACTCCGTTTGGAAAGTTTCTGATTTTAGATGACTGACCGGCAAAAGATACGTGTGCACATCTGCCTGCTAGGAAGTTGGCCAGCCACCTTTTTGTGTTGTTGTGCATGTTTGTGTTGTAGATTTTGTTTGTTAGGTTGTGGCGTGGGATGGCATCGAAGGCTTTACTAATGTCGAGTGTGGCTAATAGTGATCTGTGTGGTGGTCTAGCTGAGTTGATGCCGTCAAAAGCTCTTCGTGTAAGGTCTGTGAGAAGAGTGTTTGTGGAGTGCAGTGGCCTAAAGCCATGTTGTGTTGGAGCTAGGGGTAGGTCGGGTGTAATTAGTTGTAATACTAGGCGTTCCATGACTTTGGAGGGGGAGCAAAGGAGTGTAATGGGGCGGTGCGAGGAGGGTAGCGTGGGGTCTTTGTTGGGTTTGGGTAATGTGATGATGATACCATGCTTCCAAATGTCTGGTATTGTGTTGTGTGAATAGCTGTAGTTTGATATGTTAGTGAGTGTTTGTATGCCTTGTGGTCCCAGGTGTCTGAGGTGTATGTTGCTTATGTTGTCTAGGCCACAGGCGGGTGAGTGTTTGAGATTGTTGATGATATGCTTTGTCTGGTGATTGGTGAAGGGTGTATAGTCAGGGTCTGTGGGGAATTGTCTCTTACGTCGGATAACACGTCGGTCGTCTTTGTGAGGTTTTAGGTGGCTGACATGTGAGAAGTGATTGATGAGAGTGTTTGCTTGTTGTTTACATGAAGGAGTAGAGTCTGTTGTTGTGATTGCAGCATGTGATTGTGTTGTGTTGCTGTTGGAGAGTGTGATGCTGTTTAGTGTTTTGTAGAGTTTTTTGGGGTTTGTTTTGTGATCAAGTGTTTGTAGGAAGTTATTCCAATTTAGTTTTTGTTGTTCTTGTATTTTGTTGTTAGTTTGGGTGTTGAGTGCTTGAATTTGTTGTGTGATGTCTTGTGTGTGGGGTGCTGGGGAGTGTTTCAGTGTGTCGCATTGTCTGATGAGGTTTTGAATTTCTGGTGTGAAGTTGGGGTTGTGTCTTTTTCTGTTACCTCTTGGAATGTGTTTCTTGTCAGCGTTTTGGATAGTTTTATTGAGTATGTGTACAGCATTGTTGATGTTAGTGATGGGTGTACTGTTTAGAGTTGTGAAGTGTTGTTCGGTCTCATTTGTAAATGCTTCCCAGTTAGCTCTTTTATAATTGGTGTATGTGTGTTTGTGGCTAGCTGGGGTGAGTCTGGTTTTGGTGGTGATAATGATCGGGAGGTGGTCAGAGCCTAAGGTTCTGACCACCCTCCAGGTTCCAGGCAACCCTGTTGAGGGCTGCTTCACTTGTCAAGTTCTTGGATTTGAGATCGGCGCGTATAGTCCGATCCCAGGTTTTCCTCGTTCCACCCCTTGGTGCAGCTCCCTCCACAATCACAGACCTGCATTTTTTCACCCAATTTTGTTCATCCATTCTCTCCACATGTCCATACCATCCCAGTCTACTTGTACGCATCACCTCGCTAATACTCTTTATACCTAAACGTCTCCTCAGCTCAACACTTGTTATTCTATCCTGTAGCCTGGCCCCACACATCCATCTCACCATTCTCATCTCATTACGCTCCATTCTGTTGACATCCTCTACTTTAGCGGCCCATGTTTCTGAGGCATACGTCATTGGTTAATGCCTTTTCATCCAAAAAAATGCAAGTACATGCGGATTGGGACCAGCAAGATAGACAAGGTAGGATACAGTATGTATGAAGCAATGGAGGAAAGGATATAGGAGTAGTGATAGACAATAAGTTAAATTTCTCAGAACATTTAGCGGAAAAGATAAACAAAGCCAATAGAATTGTAGGGCTGATAAGGAGGACATTTGTGTCACTTGACGAAGAAATCTTGAGGAATCTCTATACAGCGCTGGTTAGGCCGCACCTGGAATATGCGAACCAGGTGTGGGCTCCATATATGGTAAAGGATATAGAAGCAGTGGAGAAAGTGCAGAGGAGAGCTAGCAAGCTGATACCAACGTTGAAGAACGCGGGCTATGAGCAGAGGTTGAGGACACTGGGGCTTCCGACACTGGCATATAGGAGAAAGAGAGGGGATATGATAGAGACTTTTAAGATAGTGTCAGGAAAGTACGATGAGGATGTGTGTGAAGGTATCTTCTTGATGCGGGAGGGAACAAGAACGAGAGGACACTCTAAGAAAATTTACAAAGAAAGAAATAGGCTTGAGAAGGCAAAGAACTCATTTTGTGATAGAGTGGTAAATGAGTGGAACGCACTGCCCCAGTATGTAGTCGATTCCGAATCAATAAGGGAGTTTGAAAGTAATCTTGATAAAGCATGGGGAAGACAAGATTTGAAGTTTGATTATAAAACAAAAATACAGAATAGTAAAAATGTTGCGTCTGCTACCGCCGCCGCCAACACCGTGAACGACCGCAGCAGTGCAAGTACTGGTACTGAGCTGGATACACAGGCATAGTTTGCCTTTTTCCAGAGGATCTACTGTAAGAAACTGTAAGAAATTGCACTTCTAACACATGAGGCATACACCTTTCCCTTCAGGAGGAGAGGCATTCTTTTCATGGTCAGGATTGGCATCAGTTCTCTGAACTTCCCCCAGCCACACCTAATTCTAGCAACAGTGGCAGCCTCGGCCCCACCACCGGCAGAGATGGTATCTCCTAGGTAACAAAACTTGTTACCTTGTCTATACTAGATTAGGTTGTTAGGTTAATGGCAATACAATACTGTAAACCCTCGTTATCTCGCTAGGTAACAAAACTTGTTACCTAGTCTATACTAGATTAGGTTAATGGCAATACTGTAAACCCTCGTTATCTCGGACTAATTGGAGGATGGCCACTTACAAAATGTATGATTTTCCGAGATGTCCGAATTAGATAATTGCATGCGAAATTCATCATATTAATGACAAATACAAACATTATTATGTCTTCAGGGACAGTACAGTACATAGTAATTAATAATAATAATAATCTGGTCTTTTATTTCTTGCAAGCGCCAGTTCTTCCAGAGGAATTCACTAGCGCTCGTAACTCAGTGCACCACAATCAAGAGAAGTGTGGTGCAGTTCACCTATAGTTCAAGCAACAACAATTATTTAACATGGCAGCAGTTAGAGTCTGTAACGACCTGTCACTGTGCCACTTGCAAGATCATAACTCCTACAGAAGAGAAAGGTTTTCAACTGTTTTTTGAAAGTCTATGGAGTTCAGCTGTCTAATTGATAAATGCAATTCATTATATAACCTAGGAGCCACGAAAGAAAAGGACCGATCAGAAAAAGAGGACTGCTGGATAGCTACCGGTTCATCAAGACGCAGCACATCATCACCGCTTCTCAGGATCGCATCAGAACGTGCTAAAGGGCGTCTCAAGAGGTCAGCAAGATACTTAGGTTTGCCAAACATAAGTGCCTTAAAAGTCAAAAGACACAACTTAAACTCTATCCTAGCTTTAACTGGCAACCAGTGCAGCTCTATCAAATATGAAAAAGTGGGGGTTCTTGGAGGCAGATCAAATATGAGCCTCGCTGTTCTATTTAGTATGGACTGAACTTTTTGTAGCAAGTAATTAGGAAGGCCAACCAATAAGGCATTACAATAGTCCCACAAGGATCCGTCCTATCGCCCGCACTCTTCAATCTGTACATGCACGATATAACTACACCCAATACTCCCCAAATAAACTTAGCCTCCTATGCAGATGACATAACACTCACATGCACACACCATGACCCAAGAAGAGCAACAGATCTCCTTCAACCCTATCTCAAAACACTACATGGCTGGTGCACTACAGACTTAATCTAGCCCCAGCCAAATCCACCGCAACCCTGCTCACAAGCTGGACATGTGAACACGAATACATCCCTCAACTCACCATAAACAACACACCCCTAACACATACACACACACCCAAAATCCTAGGAGTAACATATGATACTCATATGACATTCAAACAGCACACCACAAGCATTAAAAATAAACTGACACCCAGACTTAACGCCCTCAGGTCACTTGCTCACACAAAATTTGGACACAACAAAGAAACTACCACCACAGTATATAAACAATACATAAGATCAGTAATGGAATACGCAAGCCCAGCCTGGGCTTCTAACCTAGCTGAAACACATCATAAGACCTTACAGACTATTCAAAACAAAGCCCTGAAGATCATTACAGGCTGCACAGCTACTACACCCACAGATCATCTACATCAAGAAACAAAAATCCTCAAAGTCAAAGACCATCTGGACATGAGAGGCACTCAATTCCTGGCAGCAGCCTCCACGAACCAAGACCACCCACTAAACTACATGGCAACACACCCACAGACACCAAGAAATATCAAAACAACACCCAGCACACGGTATCACACACAATTATTGTCCTCTCTCCCTCCCTGCCCACCCCGAACCAACTTCCAGAAGCACATCCATACTCATATCTCTCGCCAATCCATCCACTCACTCACAGACAACACGCAGCTGCATGCACAACCTCCCGAAATCCATCCTTCCGAATCCTCCCTCCCTCGCGAGGACAGAGTCCACCTGGCCAGGCTGAGATGCGGACACCATCCAGCTCTCCTGAGCTATCAGAAGAGACTGGATGACTCCGTTGTCGACGCCTGCCCGGGATGTAACACAGCACCCCATACCATTAAACACATCATAGAAGACTGCATTTCACACAACCACTTACGCCAACAACACAACCTACACTCAATGAGAGCTCTGTGGGAAAGCCCGATCGTGGCCATGGCCTTCCTCAGGGACTCGGAGCTGTTCGGCCAGGCAGCTTAGGGAACAGGAACAACAACAACAACAACAACAATAGTCCACACGTGATAGGACAATTGAGTGAACCATTTTGGTTCCCCTTTCCGCCAAAGGCGGCTTTCTAGGGCCTTTCCTAGCTGATGCTGAGAGGATTGGGTTCTAGTCATATGGTGATGGGCTGGTCTATCAGAGTGAGAACTGAGCGATCTCTGCCATACCCATAGCTTACTCCGACTGTTCCTTTTACTTATGTATTTCCTAGATCTCAAGTGACGGCGTCTTTTCCGTGGATTGACCTCCCAATCTACCAAGATTGGAAGCCAAAGCGTCACATTTTTCCTTTGCCCCTCAACTTTCTCTTCATAATTGCTGAAGGGCACAGGGCCCTGGGTGGGCCTTTGGTTTCCCGGGCGTTTCCGCACCCTCCTCAGCTCCCCGCCATGGAGTGGCTTCGGTCACCCAGGCTTTATTGTGGTAGGCAGAGAGGGTTCTGTGGGGGCGCTCAGTTATGGCCTTGGCCTGAGCAGACTGCAGACTGAGCAAGAGGAACAGCTTTGTTCTGTTCAAGCAATGGTAACAATTGATCAAGTATGGCCCGCTCAATTATTTTTGAAAGAAATTAAAAGTTTGAAACAGGTCGGTAACTTGACATATCCACAGCATCAAGTCCAGGTTTCTTTAGAAGAGGCACCAATAGAGCTAGTTTCTCAGATTGAACAAAGTTACCCTCCATGAAGCATCTGTTTACAATTTTACAGATGAAGTCTGCAACATGCAGATAGACAAATGACATCTTGGATACATTAATAGGATCAAGCTTGCAGAAAGTTTTATTCATGTCTCTGATTTTAGGAGTAGAGTTGGTTGTTGGAAGGAGCATAATTTGGTTCAGGAGTAATTTATCGAGAGGACTTCCCTAGTGGTTAAGGCCCCATTAATTGCTCTTTCCATTCACATATGCATAGCCTACGTGAGTTGCAGTTGGGATGAGTGTACATGCTTAGATTGATATGCAGGATTTGAAGTTGCATAATAAATCGTAGGCAGGGTCCACCATCCTTTAACTGTCTTCGTGGTGCGATGCATAAGGTATTGATTTTCGGTGTGAGCGTCCTGGGTTCTAATCCACGGACTGCCACATGTGTTTGTTAAATTTCATTAATCGATTTTAGGAGTAGAGTTGGTTGTTGGAAGGAACATAATAATTGATATTGGTTCAGGAGTAATTTATCGAGAGGACTTCCCTAGTGGTTAAGGCCCCATTAATTGCTCTTTCCATTCACATATGCATAGCCTACGTGAGTTGCAGTTGGGATGAGTGTACAATCGGCCTAATAAGTGATGTCTCGGCACCAATTATGTTTTGATCAATAATTGGTATCAGCAATATTTACACATGATTTCTTCTTTTTGAGTGAGATATACAAACATGTTCCTACACTTACCCACCCTATTCAACATCTGACAGACATTAATACAGCACTGAGGAAGCCAAACGTAATGACAGCTGGGACATGACTTATTAGCGCGACCGTACATGCTTAGATTGATATGCAGGATTCGAAGTTGCATAATAAATCGTCGGCAGTGTCCACCATCCTTCGTAGTGCGATGCTAAGGTGTTGATTTTTGGTGTGAGCGTCCTGGGTTCGAATCCACGGACTGCCACATGTGTTTGTTAAATTTCATTAATCGATTTTAGGAGTAGAATTGGTTGTTGGAAGGAACATAATAAATAACTAATAATTTTGCTTTTGTGTCCACTGGATGGAATGATGAAAGGATACAATTCATTTCATGTGGAGGTTGGAAATGCACCGAAAACTAATCATTGATCAATGTATTATCTAACTCATTTCTAATGCGTGTTATCTTAGTCGTGAAAAATTAAGAAAAATCAGAAGCCAGTCGAGCGCTTGGCACGGAGGCAGGGCAGGGAGCCATGTTCTTCCGACCCAACAAACCATTTACAACCTCCGCAAGCTTCTTTTGATCATTGCCACAGGAATCAACTCTGTTTTGATAATACTTAAGACTTTTCAGCTTTCACTGCACAAACTACATCTTTTCTTGCCGATATATATACCAGTCGAGAATATATATAGTTAAAAGGCACAGGCTTGAATTAGTCCTAAAACAACTTAAAACCGAGTGAGAGAACACTGTAAACCGGACACAAATCCCGTAAAACTCGGAAATTTGCAGAGATCTACAGGAATATGAGATGCCATTCCAAGAAGTAAGCATGGCTTAACATAGAAAGGGGGAGGAAGGGGTCACTCCCTTATAATGTCATTAACCTAACCTGACCTAGTATCTTAGGTGCCTCCCCCCCTTCAAGCCTGTCAAATTACTAAAAAACAAATAAAATAATGCGAGGGAAAAAAAACACACCCGACAGTGTCATAACAAAATGATCCAACAGAATACAAAACACACCCG
Source organism: Lithodes maja (assembly GCA_037953745.1). Classification (NCBI taxonomy): domain Eukaryota; kingdom Metazoa; phylum Arthropoda; class Malacostraca; order Decapoda; family Lithodidae; genus Lithodes; species Lithodes maja. Next base: position 64,042 of record JBAKBP010011631.1, read on the forward strand.
ACAGTGTGTCATAACAAAATGGTCAACAGAATACGGGTGGTGCGAGGCAGTACACCCAATATTACAATGTTTTTTTTCTTACTTTTCAAAATTAATTTAATTTCTTGCCTTAGAAAACTGCCAGTAACCTTTTCTTAACCCGGTAAGCGCTAAATAGACCTAGGGGCTAGGGTAGTTATTTGTGCATTTCTAGCCTTGGATTCTGACAGAATTCGTTATATTTACAATATAGACCATTATTTGTTTTCGGTATGCTTTTATTTTACATATATGATGTATATATGAACCTTCAAGAGTGCTAAAATAAGTGGGAAAAGCATTTGGGTGGTGAAAAACGAAGATATTGGCCACCCGGTCGTAATGTCAGGCGAGAGAGAGCTACAGGCAACCCTCCTCTCTCGCTGTCTGTGAGGTAACTGAGACGAGCGGGGCGGTGTGGGCTGGTGTCTGGGTGTTACATATCGATCTTTTCTGCAACCCACTTGTGCTACATTATCGCGGGAGAGAAAAATAACCGATAAATGATGATAATAAGAGGGAAAATAGGTGATAATTGAGGAGGGGAGGGAGGGGGGAATAAGGTGGGGAAGGAGGGGAGGGGGGGTGGGTGAGATTTACATGGATGAGTACTGGAGGGGAATTATCTCACCAAGAGACAAATTTTTTTTTTTTGATAGGCCCTTTTTTTTTTTGGAAAGCCTTTTTTATGGTCTTGCTTCCGTGAGGCCTATCGCGCTTGCCGGGTTAATAATCGGAACCACACTTCGTTTGGAGCACTCAGTCATAAAATTGAAGTACAGTTGTTGTTGTTGTTGTTGTCCCCCAAGCTGCCTGGCCGAACAGCCCCAAGGCCCCGAGCAAGGCCAAGGCCATAACTGAGCACCCCCACAGAACCCTCTCTGCCTACCACAATAAAGCCTGGGTGACCGAAGCCACTCCATGGCGGGGAGCTGAGGAGGGTGCGGAAACGCCCGGGAAACCAATGTCCCACCCAGGGCCCTGTGCCCCTCAGCAATTATGAAGAGAAAGTTTATAGAGCTAAAAAATCATAAAATAGCCTAAGCTTCAAAAATATAGTTGCATTGACAATATTTATCGTGGCCTATATAATAGGTTTGCCATACGGTTTACTTCAATGTGTCAAATTCATTAGGCCTACATGAGAACCAAAACTCTCCCTATAGACGATGTCGTCGCCATAATTGTGTGGTAAAACCTTCATTAGGGATAATATTTGAGGAGACTACTGTGGCGATTTCGTACGCATCGGTTTTGACTGCCTACTTTCTTAAATCATCCCATGGTCACCGGATATTTGACCCTTGCTGGCATTATATTATTATGTTTTTTACACCAACCAACTTCACATCTAAACTCAATTAATGAAATCAACAAATACATGTGGCACTCCGAGGACTCGAACCCAGGATACTCGCATCGTAATTCCGCGCACTATGCGCGTCTCTTCCGTGGATTGACCTCCCAATCTACCAAGATTGGAAGCCAAAGCGTCACATTTTTTCCTTTGCCCCTCAACTTTCTCTTCATAATTGCTGAGGGGCACAGGGCCCTGGGTGGGGCTTTGGTTTCCCAGGTGTTTCCGCATCCTCCTCAGCTCCCCCCGCCATGGAGTGGCTTCGGTCACCCAGGCTTTATTGTGGTCGGCAGGGAGGGTTCTGTGGGGGCGCTCGGTTATGGCCTTGGGGCTGTTTGGCCAGGCAGCTTGGGGAACAACAACACTATCATGACAGTTATATGATGATGAAAGTAAGTCCTGGGGTGGGTGAAGGGAAAACAGTCATATAAGAAGTGAATGCAAAGAGCGTTCGAAGATTCATGGTAAGATTTTGCTTACTATTTTGATGAATTACCCGGTAGCATTAGAGAAAGTAATTTTCAGGACCTGGGTAACTGATTTCCAGACTCCAGTGTAGTCTAACCGTACCTTCCTAATCTAATCTAACTGCACACTGCACTTAATATGGCATTATTATGTAAAACTTGCAAAATAAATAAACCAAAACTTATACAACACAGTAAAAAGACAAAATAACTAATCAAAATCGCTATGTGCAAACAACGCTTCAGTAAAATAATAATTAATAAATAAAAGAACACAATCCACCACATAGGGTGTACATCACTACATGAGCAAGTTAATCTGTTTCCCAAGCAAACTAATCGCACATATAACAACGCACTATCGTCACGTTCAAGGACTAAAAGCTTTCCAGGGCAGTAGGACTCCGACATTTTATTTGTAGGTAGGCTGGGAGATATATAACATATACTGTACTAATCACATGTAGTTCTAGTGCCAGACCTATGAGATTTCCGCATAGAGCTCGTCTGGTTAATCTGCTCTACTTAACATAGATCTATCTATCTATTGCCTGACGCCGTGATCCCCGAAGGGGTGGCCACGAACGAACCACCCCCATGCACCTCTGTCCCCAGTCAGTCGAAGCCCCTCCCCCCAACCAGCACCGCCTTCATTCATATACTTCCTCACTCCATCCTTCCACCTCGCTCTCGTACACCCTCTTAGTCAATCTCTCGCTTTCCATACGTTCCATATGGCCGAACCATCTCAAGTTGTTCCTTTTCACACTTACCAGCACATCTACCTCTACATCACACCTTCTTACTTCCTCATTCGTCTGTCTATCCCTCCATGTAACTCCGCACGCACTTCTCAAGTAACTCATTTCTACCGCTCTCACTCTTGGTCTGAGTCTCTACCCGAAAGTCCATGCTTCGCTTCCGTAAATTAGTGTCGGGATTACCACACTGTCATGCAAGGACTTCTTCACTTCCATACTGACCACTCTGTTTCTTGTTACTGCTTTCAACGTTCCTACAACCCTCTTCCCCTGTTGCACCCTCTCCCACACTTCTTCATCCATAGTCGCATCTTTACTCAACACACTGCCCAGATACTTAAATGAGCTGACAATCTCCATAGCCTGACCATTCAACTTCACCTCACACTCTGTGACTTCACCCCTTTCGAAGACCATAACCTTGCTCTTCCCCGCATTTACCTTCAAATTCTGTTTTTCGCACACTGTTCCAAACTCATTTACCAGACCTTGCAACTCCCATTCATTATCGCTCATCAGAACTGTATCATCCGCAAACAGCAGTATAGGCAGCTTCCACTCATTTCCCTCCCTTTACAGCGATACACCAACATCCACTGCTCTTCCTAGTATTTCTTTCATGACTCCATCCATATATACAGTAAACACCCACAGGGACATCACACACCCCTGTTTCAACCTAACACTCAGGTAAAAAAAAATATCGCTATGCTCATTCTCCACATGTACTGCCGCCTTTGCACCCTCATATATGCTCTTCAGCAGACATGGGCATGATTATGATTATTAATAAAAAATCATAATCCAAGGCCGTGATTACATAATCATAATCAAAATTTAAGCAACAGGTGTAATCATAATCAAATCATAATCAAAATTTAAGCAACAGGTGTAATCATAATCAAATCATAATCAAAAATGAAGCTGCAGCTTTAATCATAATCAAATCATAATCATATCTTTCTTCATAATAATCAATGATCAAAATGTGATTATTGTGATTATTTCTATTATTGCTAAACTCAATAAATTAATACACTTATGAATGTTGGGTTAAAGCAAGGGTGTGTGATGTTCCCATGGCTGTTCAATATAGATGGAGTCATGAAAGAAATACATGGAAGAGCAGTGGATGTTGGTGTACCTCTGATAAGGGAGGGAAACGAGTGGAATTTGCCTGTACTTCTGTTTGCTGATGATACAGTTCTGATGAGCGATAGTGAATGGGAGTTGTTGTTGTTGTTGTTGTTCCCTAAGCTGCCTGGCCGAACAGCCCCGAGTCCCTGAGGAAGGCCATGGCCACGATCGGGCTTTCCCACAGAGCTCTCATTGAGTGTAGGTTGTGTTGTTGGCGTAAGTGGTTGTGTGAAATGCAGTCTTCTATGATGTGTTTAATGGTATGGGGTGCTGTGTTACATCCCGGGCAGGCGTCGACAACGGAGTCATCCAGTCTCTTCTGATAGCTCAGGAGAGCTGGATGGTGTCCGCATCTCAGCCTGGCCAGGTGGACTCTGTCCTCGCGAGGGAGGGAGGATTCGGAAGGATGGATTTCGGGAGGTCGTGCATGCAGCTGCGTGTTGTCTGTGAGTGAGTGGATGGATTGGCGAGAGATATGAGTATGGATGTGCTTCTGGAAGTTGGTTCGGGGTGGGCAGGGAGGGAGAGAGGACAATAATTGTGTGTGATACCGTGTGCTGGGTGTTGTTTTGATATTTCTTGGTGTCTGTGGATGTGTTGCCATGTAGTTTAGTGGGTGGTCTTGGTTCGTGGAGGCTGCTGCCAGGAATTGAGTGCCTCTCATGTCCAGATGGTCTTTGACTTTGAGGATTTTTGTTTCTTGATGTAGATGATCTGTGGGTGTAGTAGCTGTGCAGCCTGTAATGATCTTCAGGGCTTTGTTTTGAATAGTCTGTAAGGTCTTATGATGTGTTTCAGCTAGGTTAGAAGCCCAGGCTGGGCTTGCGTATTCCATTACTGATCTTATGTATTGTTTATATACTGTGGTGGTAGTTTCTTTGTTGTGTCCAAATTTTGTGTGAGCAAGTGACCTGAGGGCGTTAAGTCTGGGCGTCAGTTTCTTTTTAATGCTTGTGGTGTGCTGTTTGAATGTCATATGAGTATCATATGTTACTCCTAGGATTTTGGGTGTGTGTGTATGTGTTAGGGGTGTGTTGTTTATGGTGAGTTGAGGGATGTATTCGTGTTCACCTGTCCAGCTTGTGAGCAGGGTTGCGGTGGATTTGGCTGGGGCTAGATTAAGTCTGTTTGTAGTGCACCAGCCATGTAGTGTGTTGAGATAGGGTTGAAGGAGATCTGTTGCTCTTCTTGGGTCATGGTGTGTGCATGTGAGTGTTATGTCATCTGCATAGGAGGCTAAGTTTATTTGGGGAGTATTGGGTGTAGTTATATCGTGCATGTACAGATTGAAGAGTGCGGGCGATAGGACGGATCCTTGTGGGACTCCGTTTGGAAAGTTTCTGATTTTAGATGACTGACCGGCAAAAGATACGTGTGCACATCTGCCTGCTAGGAAGTTGGCCAGCCACCTTTTTGTGTTGTTGTGCATGTTTGTGTTGTAGATTTTGTTTGTTAGGTTGTGGCGTGGGATGGCATCGAAGGCTTTACTAATGTCGAGTGTGGCTAATAGTGATCTGTGTGGTGGTCTAGCTGAGTTGATGCCGTCAAAAGCTCTTTGTGTAAGGTCTGTGAGAAGAGTGTTTGTGGAGTGCAGTGGCCTAAAGCCATGTTGTGTTGGAGCTAGGGGTAGGTCGGGTGTAATTAGTTGTAATACTAGGCGTTCCATGACTTTGGAGGGGGAGCAAAGGAGTGTAATGGGGCGGTGCGAGGAGGGTAGCGTGGGGTCTTTGTTGGGTTTGGGGAATGTGATGATGATACCATGCTTCCAAATGTCTGGTATTGTGTTGTGTGAATAGCTGTAGTTTGATATGTTAGTGAGTGTTTGTATGCCTTGTGGTCCCAGGTGTCTGAGGTGTATGTTGCTTATGTTGTCTAGGCCACAGGCAGGTGAGTGCTTGAGATTGTTGATGATATGCTTTGTCTGGTGATTGGTGAAGGGTGTATAGTCAGGGTCTGTGGGGAATTGTCTCTTACGTCGGATGACACGTCGGTCGTCTTTGTGAGGTTTTAGGTGGCTGACATGTGAGAAGTGATTGATGAGAGTGTTTGCTTGTTGTTTACATGAAGGAGTAGAGTCTGTTGTTGTGATTGCAGCATGTGATTGTGTTGTGTTGCTGTTGGAAAGTGTGATGCTGTTTAGTGTTTTGTAGAGTTTTTTGGGGTTTGTTTTGTGATCAAGTGTTTGTAGGAAGTTATTCCAATTTAGTTTTTGTTGTTCTTGTATTTTGTTGTTAGTTTGGGTGTTGAGTGCTTGAATTTGTTGTGTGATGTCTTGTGTGTGGGGTGCTGGGGAGTGTTTCAGTGTGTCGCGTTGTCTGATGAGGTTTTGAATTTCTGGTGTGAAGTTGGGGTTGTGTCTTTTTCTGTTACCTCTTGGAATGTGTTTCTTGTCAGCGTTTTGGATAGTTTTATTGAGTATGTGTACAGCATTGTTGATGTTAGTGATGGGTGTACTGTTTAGAGTTGTGAAGTGTTGTTCGGTCTCATTTGTAAATGCTACCCAGTTAGCTCTTTTATAATTGGTGTATGTGTGTTTGTGGCTAGCTGGGGTGAGTCTGGTTTTGGTGGTGATAATGATCGGGAGGTGGTCAGAATGGGAGTTGCAGGGGCTGGTAATTATGTTTGGAACAGTGTGTGAAAAACGGAATCTGAAGGTAAATGCTGGGAAGAGCAAGGTTATGGTCTTTGAAAGGGGTGCAGCCACAGAATACAGTAGTCCCTCGAATTTTGCGTCTTTCAAATTTGCGAAAGGGACCAAGAATTTACCTTTTTTGCGGGACTTGATATGTGCGATATTACTTGAGTTTTGCGGGTGGCGCCAAATGATACGGTGTTTCCGCACTAGTTTTCGGGGGGGGGGGGGGGGGGGGGGGAGTAGCAGGATCGTGACGTCAGGCCGCCCTGCCACCCATTGTTTACTGTTTATAGATTCTCCCACGCTCCTCACACTCTCGCATAATCTACTTCCTTGGGCAAAATTGAAGTGTTACCTGTGCCCTGGGTCCCCTGAATCTGTATTTCTGTGTTTTTCTTTATTGTAGGATGTATAATTAAGTGTATGTGTCATAATGTGTATACAAACAAGGACGAAAATCACCAAAAAATAGGCCCTCGATGATGAGATGTCGACCATATTCAATTAATCCCATAAGGTTAGTTATTTGAAATTTGCGATTTTGAATTTTGCGGCCTGCAATGTCAACCATATTCTCGCAAAATTCGAGGGAGTACTGTATTAGGTGAGGTTGAATGGTCATGTTATGGAGAATGTCTGCTCATTTAAGTATTTGGGCAGTGTTTTGAGTAAAGATGGGAGTATGGATGAAGAAGTGCGGGAGAGGGTTGTAGGAACGCTGAAAGCAGTAACAAGAAATAGGGTGGTCAGCATGGAAGTAAAAAAGTCCTTGCATGACAGTGTGGTAATCCCAACATTGACTTATGGGAGAGAAGCAAGGACGTATGTGAAGAGACTCAAACCAAGAGTGAGAGGGGCGGAAATGAGTTACTTGAGAAGTGCGTGCGGAGTCACATGGAGGAATAGACAGGCGAATGAGGAAGTACGAGAGAGGTGTGGTGTGGATGTAGATGTGCTGGAGAGTGAAAAGGAACACCTTGAGATGGTTCGGCCATGTGGAACGTATGGGAAGCGAGAGAATG
>JBAKBP010011632.1:0-71431 GCA_037953745.1 Lithodes maja
GTATGTTAAGAGCTCTGGTTGGTGTTTAATTATATCTTTCTTTTTTTTAGGAGCTGTTGTCCCATCAATGTGCTGGGGGTGTCCTGCTGAATGAGTTTGAGTTTCTTTGTGATTAGTATTATCCCTTCTAGCCATGAGTGGAATATCGGATATACTTAAGGAGGCTAAATCATTAGGTGTGACTGGAGAGGATGCTATTTTTAAACTTATATCTTTAGCAGATGAGAGGGATGAGAGAGCCGCTAAGAGAGACCGAGAGAAGGAGGAGAGGGAAAGAGAGAGAGAGCGTGAGGAGAGAGAGAGAGAGCGTGAGGAGAGAGAGAGAGAGCGTGAGGAGAGAGCGCGAGAGAGTGAGGAGAGAGCGCGAGAGAGTGAGAGAGCGCAAGAGCGTGAGGAGAAAGCTCGTGCTCATGAATTATCTCTAGCTAAGCTTAAAATCTCAGATCAGAATAGGGCTGGCATAATTCCTGACACTAACCCCTCTAGGACTGTAGGTGATTCAGGTAAGGCCCGCATTCCTCCATTTTCGGATGGTGATGACATTGATTCTTACCTCCTTAGATTTGAGAAGGTAGCCAAGTTCTATGGTTGGCGAGAGACGGACTATCCACTTCACCTCGGAACCCTTCTGCGAGGTAAGGCACTGAAGGTATATGTAAGTTTACCCCCTGATGTCGCAGATGATTAAGAGGCGCTCAAGAAAGCCCTACTTCAAGCGTTCCAGGTTGATGCTCATACCTACAGGAAGTTGTTCAGGTCAATGAAGGCGCAGGGAGACGAGCCATATGTTCAATTCCTTGCCAGACTGGAACAGGTATTTGGTAGGTGGCTAGTTTTGTCTGACGTAGAGAAAACCTATGAGCAGTTACATGACTTTGTAATAAAGGATCAGTTTTTAGCTAGCTGTACTCCTGATTTGCGAGTATTCTTGAACGAACGAGGAGCTAAGACTAATACCGATGTTGCCAAAGCGGCAGACTTGCATAGGAATGCTCATTATACACGAAAGGGCAACCCAAAGTCTTCGTTACCTAGAACTGAGGATAGGAAGGGTAGTAAGTACTACGACAAAGTTGAGAAATCCTCTGATACTGGGGAATCTAAGACATACTCACACAGGCCCAGGATTAAATGTTTTATCTGTGGCGGCGATCATGTCAAGGCCCAGTGCCCCCATAGACGAATTGGTGATTCAGGGAAAGTTGCCAAGGTTAACTTTGTGTTTGATTCTAGATTGAAACTTCCTGGTACCATAATTGATCCTTGTGGTATGGTTGGCGATAGGAAGGTAGAAGTCACTCTTGATACATGTTGCTCCACAGTAATTGTGCATCCTAAGTTTATTTCAGGAAAGGTGCCTTCGGAGACAAAGTGTACTGTGTATGACTTCCTTGGTAAGCCTCACACATTTCCTACAATGGATGTAATTATTAAAAGTAAATTCTTTTCAGGAAAAGTTAATGCTGTAATTGCTCCGATCAGATTCACAGATGTACTCCTTGGTACTGTTCCTGGTGTATCAGTACCTCCCTTCATAGTAGGGGATAAGGAAGCCGATGGTGCAGAGGTTGCTGCAGTTACTACCAGGGCTGGAGCCAAGAGAGAGGTAGGTAAGTCACATAGACCTTTAGCTACTAACACAGACTTCAATGTTGATCCAGGAGCTTTTCTGAAAGCCCAGGCAGAATGTAAGACGCTGAAACCGCTGTGGCAGAACGCGGAAGCTGAGAAGAAGATTAGCCACAGAGGTAGGGCTGTCCGGTATGAGGTAATAGATAAATTGCTTTACAGAGTCTGCTTGGAGAGTAAAAGTCTTGAAGAAATAGGGAATAAACAACTTGTTGTTCCAAAGGTGTACAGAAATAAAGTTTTACATCTAGCCCATGATGGTTTGCTGGCTGGACACTTTTCTCACCGGAAAACTGCTGGGAAGGTGTACCAGAAGTTTTTCTGGCCTGGTGCGGGTGCTGACATAGAGAGGTTCTGCCGGTCATGTGAGGTATGTCAAAAGTTCACCCACAAAGGTAGAGTCAAACCAGTGCCCCTTTCTAAGATGCCAGTAGTTTCGGAACCCTTTTCAAAAGTTGCAATTGACATAGTGGGTCCAATTGTCCCTAGGTCTAAAAGAGGTCATAAGTACATCCTCACCTTAATAGATTGTGCAACTAGGTTCCCTGAAGCTGTACCCCTAAGGGATATCGATACAGTCACTGTAGCCGAGAGCCTTGTAGAAATTTTTGCCAGAGTGGGAATCCCTAAAGAGATTCTCTCAGATAATGGTAGCCAGTTCAAATCAGGTTTGATGTCGGAGATCAATAAACTACTATCAGTCAAGGCAGTCCACTCAAGTCCATACCATGCCCAGAGTAATGGATGCATTGAGAGGCTTAACGGTACCCTTAAATCCATGTTAAAGAAAACCTGTTCTGATCATCCTGAGGATTGGGACAGATATATTCCAGCTGTGCTATTTGCCTATAGGGAAGTACCTAATGATTCTCTCAAATTTTCACCCTTTGAGCTTCTCTATGGCAGGAATGTGAGAGGTCCATTGAGCATATTGCATGAACTTTGGGCTAACAAACAGCTTGACGAGGAGATTAGAAATTCTTACCATCATGTCCTTGATTTAAGAAACCGGTTGGAGAAGTCGGCAGAGTTGGCAGTCACCCACTCAGAAGCTAGTAGTGATCAATATAAGATGTACTTTGACCGGAAGTGTAAGCCGAGGAAGCTGAAGGTTGGTGATGAGGTACTGTTGCTGCTGCCTACTAATAATAACAAACTGTTGATGCAATGGAAAGGTCCCTATGCTGTGCTACAGGTAAAGAACAATGTTGATTATGTCATTGATGTGAGGGGTAAATCCAGGTTGTATCGCATAAACATGCTCAAGAGGTTTTACAGGAGACAGAAGGATGATGATAATGTTGCTGTAGTTTCCCATGCTATTGTTTCTTCTCCAGAATTCTTCTGTAACGCAGTGGCTACAGGTATTGTGGAGGAGAATGATGATGAGAATGTTGACTATTCTAGTATACCTCTCTGCAACCTTGGTCGGAACTCTGACATTAATATCAATCCTGATCTTTCAGAGTCCCAGAAAGCTGATCTCGAGGCCATACTGGATCTGTTTCCGGATGTTGTATCAGCTATCCCAGGTAGAACAGAGTCTGCAGTGCATCGTATCAGACTAACTTCTCCGGTACCAGTCCGTAAGAAACCTTACCCTATGCCTAAGCATCTCCAGAAAGTATTTGATGAAGAGGTTCAAAGAATGCTGGATCTTGGAGTTATAGAGCCTTCAGACTCGCCATACTGTTCACCTGTTGTGCTGGTGAAGAGTAATGATTCTTACAGGTTGTGTATTGATTTTAGGGCTTTGAATGACATAACAGTGTTCGATGCAGAGCCTATGCCCCACAGAGATGATTACCTTACTGAATTTGTTGATGACAAGTATATCTCTGAATTAGATATGAATAAGGGTTACTGGCAAATTCCCTTGGACCTCGATTCAAAGATATGTACTGCGTTTGCTACAACGCAAGGGTTAATGCAATTCACTCGTATGCCCTTTGGTTTAAAGACTGCTTGTGCAACTTTCATTAAGCTGATGAGGAAGGTTACTAGGGATCTAGAGAATACTGCCTGCTATTTCGACAACCTTGTGATTCATAGCAAAGACTGGGATTCTCACCTTAAACACTTGACTAATGCGCTTGATAGATTTAGAGAGCATGGGTTAACCGTAGGATCAAAGAAGTGTTTCTTGGGGTTTCCATCCATCAAGTATCTTGGCTATTCTTTGGGAGAGAATAAGTTGTCACCCCTTGGGGTTAGAGTGAATGCCATTCAAGAGTTAACCTTACCTGCTACTAAGTCACAACTGCGATCCTTCATGGGTACTATGAACTTCTATAGGCAGTTTGTTCCCAATTTTGCAGATCTTGCTAGTCCTTTAACAGATATGCTTAGGAAAGGATGTCCTAATAAACTGCAATGGACACTTGAGATGGAGGAAAGGTTCCGTTCCCTGAAGAAAACTCTGGTTAACCAGCCTATTCTGAGGCTACCTAACTTAGAAAAGACCTTTTATCTCAGGACTGATGCCAGCGGTGAAGGTCTGGGAGCTGCCCTTCTGCAGGAGGCTGATGGAGTGCTGATGCCTGTCTGCTATGCGAGTCGTAAGCTATTAGACAGGGAAAAAAATTATTCAGCTATTGAGTGTGAGGGTTTAGCTGTGGTGTGGAGTATAGAACACTTCCGTAAGTATTTGTATGGTACAAAGTTCATCCTGCAAACTGATCATCAGCCACTGACCTATATTAAAAACATGCAGAATTCTAACAACAGGTTAATGAGGTGGACCCTGGTTCTTCAGTCCTATGCCTTCAGAGTGGAGTACATAAAGGGTAAGGATAATGTCTTTGCAGACCTTCTTAGCAGATCCTAGGTCATGATTCACATCCCATCAAAGGAATACTTAAATACCTGATTTTGTCTATATTCCGTGTAATATAGTTGGTGAGGGGGTATTGTCAGGGATATTGTGTCATATTGCTTTGATAGGTGTGAATAATCTGGTTAGGCTGTCTGATCATAGATGGCGTCGTTCATGAGAGCGAGTGTTGTGTGTGTGTGTGTGTATGCGTTGGTGAGTTTCAATTTTGGATTCGATGCTTTACGAGACTATGTGATACTGTACAGGTATGCGTGCTAGTGTAGATTGATTCATTTGAGTTTCAGATGGTTTGTTAGTGTAAGTGATAGTTGTATAATTCAATTCTTATTTTCTTTGAGGTGGGTGTTCGGGGTATCGAATATTGATTCAGTGTGTGTTTTGACTTTTATGAATTATTGAGAGGTGATTTGGTAGAGGACTTAATTCAGTCAGTCAGTACATTCCCAGCACACAAGGATTACAGTCTCTTCAGCTACTAGTGAGTGTTGGTGCTACATATAGTGAATTGCTTAAGAGTGAAGTATTAGTGATGGTGTCTGACAGTGATGATTTTCTTCTGTGATTGTATTTGTCAGTATCATAATACTTTACGTCTTTACGGTGTCATTTCCTAAGTGTTTTCTTTCTTTGCTTCCTAGCGGTGTAGCGTGTGTGTGCTGGGGGTCTGCCACCAGAGCTCTTACTTATGAATTTTGACCAGGATCTTGCCCATGATATATGCCAAGAATCTAACCTTAGTCCGATCCTGATGTGGCCGTTTCGGTCTACCTGGTGCTTTGACCGAGCGGACTCATCCGTGAACGAATGTGGGCTGGTTCTGTTTGGTCTAAGGCGAGTGTAGGACTTGGATGAGGGAGAGTGTTGGTTACACTTCGAGCCCTGCAGCTGTTGACGGGTCCAGGATCGGCATACTAGTACTGTGGTGACGCCAGGTTTCCTTGTGGGAGCCCTCACGTATAGTTCTCGGGGCTGTACTGCAGTTTCTCAGCCTGTGTGTGCCCGGACAGCCAGGAGTTCAAGTCAACCAGTGAAGAGGAGGGAGACTTCTATATTCATCATTTCCTTTCATTCCCTCTGGAGACCTATGCCGTATTAGCCTACCTTAGGACAGCCAGGAGTTCAAGTCAACCAGTGAAGAGGAGGGGGACTTCTATATTCATCATTACTTTTCATTCCTTTTTGAGACCTTAGCAGTAATGGTCTACTTTGGGACCCTCTCGTAGTCTACTTAAAGTTGTCATTAAAAGTTGTCATTCAAGTTGTCATTCATGTGTCATTCAAGTTGTCATTCATGTAGTCATACTTATTTGAAAGTTAATTAATTGACCACAAACTAATTAGCCCTAAGATATTCACCACTGCACCCTTCTTTATAATGCGAATGTCTTTTAGTGTGAATTTGGGTGAATGGTGTGAATGTATGTAAAATAATGTTATGGGTTTCTTTTTTCATTATTTGTAATATATATATTTTATAATATACTTTAGAGGTTATGTATTTTCTATTACTAATCCTTATCTTATGTAGGCTAAGAGAATGAGTTGCTAATTTATCGAGTGTATATAAAGTTACTCTGAAATCACGTAACCTACCTAGAATATCATGAGTGATTACCTTGACAAATGTATAAAGTGTATTTACATTCTGTTGGACAATCAGCGTTATTAGGATGTTATGAAGTTGAATGTATATATTTGGTCAATAAAATTAACTAACTATTAGATTCACAGTATCGTTTTCAATAATATACTGAAGATAAAGTTGTTATTGTGTCTTTTATCAAAGCTATTATACCAATACATTTGTATCATAATATGAATCATCTAATCCAGGATTAAATATACCAATTACCTTGAAATAATAGGATAAAATGTAACGGATTCCAGACTATGATACAATTTGTCAATAACATTGCTCAAGTGATGCTAGCATGTTTCTGTACCACAATTTAACACACAAATGTTGATAACATTTGTATTAGTCTGCTAATCTTAAATGTTGATAATATGTTGCTGCAATATTTTCAATATTGTGTACACATGCTTCCTACGTTTTTTGTCTGACAAGTGTAAAAATGTAGATCTGAAAAGCAGGTTGCATTGCTTGTTATACAGTATGATGCTACTGTTTTGGTATGATCTACTATAAACACGTATTTCGAATGCTTGAATATACAACCTCTGATACAGGAGGATAGACCCATAACAAATAGAAAACAAGTATCAGTAACAAGTGTTAGCGAGAGTATTATCATACAAAGTTAGAGGCAATCCCACACCAGTTAATCATTAAGAAACTTTGTGTTAACTATTATTATCAGCTAATATCATTATGTTTGGTACACAAATGGTCACTACACCAACACAAACATAATTTTTTTTCTTCTAAAGTGATCAGTTAACCCCTTCTGTACCGGCGATGTCTTCTACATTATATTGTAGCTCTATTTAGACGTGTGCAGTTTAAGAAGGATCTGTGGTGGTACAAATGGTTAGGTGGGATAGATCGAAGCCTGTAGAATTGCTGGAGGCCCCCATTTTAAACTGAATAAAATCGTCGAATAGTAGCTAGCACAAAATGAAAAGGACGGAACTGGTCAAGAAGTGGTCAAGTGAGTAGAATTTAGGACAACACTCCTTTAATATACTGTACATCTTAGGACACTTTATGTAGTTCACATGAACTCGAATCTTCTGTAATATATCAATTTGTAAATTAACAATGTTTGCAAATCTCTTGCTTTACTCATATTCATTTACACGTATACATTTGGAATTTTCAGAAAATGTTTTCAAACTTTTAGGGACCTATTCGCCAGACAATAAAATTATATTACGCTATTAACCTCGAGGTAAGCTTTCGTTTTTCGGAGTTATTTCACATTTAATAGTTATCGATAGATAAAAGAAAAGGATTGTGGAAGGGAATAGATTCAGTATCAATATTTGTGTTCTGAATTTCACTCAGTTTTGTTTACTAAGGCATCATGCACATCATTGTTTCATGTGGTAGTATCGAAGTGTTGCATGAAAATGTATTAAACTGGAAAAATAAACCGGCAGAACACACAGCATTTCTCTTCTACACGGCAGCTTGTAAGTACAATAATGTTGGAAACTGTTCACAATAGTTAGCAACATCATTCAAATAATACAAGAAACAAGCATCTTGATGTTGATTACCTAACTCTTGCTTAAAAAGATTCCCAGAAGTTAGGTGTGCTCAACTGTCTTTGTGGGTTCTTCTCCCCCTGCACAGCTTCTTGCTCTGTATTAGGGCACAGTATGCCCATGTATCGAGTATTGTTCGCATATGTGGGGAGGCTCCACCCGTACCACACTTTTAGAAAGAGAAGAGTCAAAAGCTTCTCGCCTCATCAACTCACTTCCTCTAATTCCTTACAATATCTTTCTACACGCCGTAATGTTGCATCTATTTCACTCTTTTATCGCTATTATAACAATCAGTGTTCTTCATAGATATCTCAGTACTTACCCCCTCCCTTGCAGCGAGTACGAGGCACCTGCCTTTCAACACAGTCCCACTCTTATTTTGTCCAGCTCTCCAAGCCAAGAATTAGCCATTTTTCTGTCTTTCCTTTACTCAACTTATGAAATCTGGAATTGTATCCTTCAACCAATCTTTCCTTCATCCTATGAATTATACTGCTTTAAACTTCGTGTGTCCAGGCATTTTAATGCCAGCATCCCTTGAATTAGGCTCTCTATCACTCTTTTGACTTTGGGGGAGACACTCGTTACATGCAGCCTGCCTTTTGTCTCCTTCATACACATAGGACAAAATAGTTATTAGTTTGTACCATATTTGTAATTTAAGTTCATAATATTATGTAAGTCTGGATATTTCGTTTTCCACAGCATAAACATATTTTTTTCTATCAATAGGTTTTAAATCTGTAAACACTCCGAAATAACGAATACTCACCCCGAGGGTAATAGAGAAACATGACCATATTTGTATCTTATATATTTGTGTTCTTAAAATTATGAAAACGTTTCTTGAAACTCTCTCTCTCTCTCTCTCTCTCTCTCATCAGTTTTAAAAATTTCAATATAATATTACAACTTTCTCCACTCTGCATATTCCAGGTGTCCCTCCCACGGTGGGTTCCCAATATCGTGCCCACCAGTTGTCCCTCTGGTCCTGGTTGGTGCCGGAACTAGAGGCAGCTGGTCGGTCCTTCCCACCACACCCTAACTCTTGGGAGCTCAGTACCAACCCGCACCTCTTCTACGGGCCCGTCAAACCACCGGAACCATGGGTCTTTATCCAACCAAACCTGACCACCACCACCACTAGCTCTACTGGCAGTGTACTCAACCAATATCCCCACCACACCTTGTATCACGTCACCACCACCATAGTACGCTCACCTACTACAGCCAGGTATGTTAATAGCCGAGTAATCATGATGAGGACGTGGCAATTTACCCTCAGCTGACACAGACTATACTACTCTAGATGTCACATGTATAACTATAGTCTCCACTGTTGGCTACTAAAGCGATAATCCGATAACACGATGTTACGATCAAGGTTCTCAAAGACATAGGGCTCTTCAACATTGGACTAGATAATGGCAAAAAGCAACAACGGTAACACTAGACCCAACCCCTGCCTTAAACACTGGAAAACAAAACACCATTACCGCCCTGAGTCGTGCCTGGACAACGAGGTATCCTATGACTCGGTAACTGGTGCACACACACTAGGCTGACGCTCAATGAAACAGCCTATTCTCAAACAGTAAAAGATTACTCGATTATGTTACACAAAGAAAAGATAGTTAACGTGATTAATTAACGTTTCGGTAGATACTCAAATAACTGGCACTCCTGTATTAAAGAAAGTGCAATGCTAGTCCTGCAACATCAACTGGAAACTTCTGAAATAAGTCTGATGCTGGGAAGATGTTCGTAAAGAATCTTGAACAATTATAATGCAGAATACGGGTCACAATAAATGCTAGGACATATAGTAATAATAGGCAGGCGAATAATAAAGACTGCGCAAAGGTAGTAATGCTCGACAACTAAATAAATGCTTTGTGACACAACGCAACAGCCTACTCGGGTTGTGCAACTGAACAACAACCTCGGCTCAAAAGTGCAGTGAATAATAATGCTGCATACATATAATAATGGGGCTTATCTCTAACCAGTGTCTGCTCAGTTAATAAAGTCTAGCTGGGGTATCAAGGCAGGGCAACAATGGGCGAGCATGCGGCTCGTAGCCTAACGTTGTCCGAGGGTGGTATAATGAAGATTACGTTATATGACGGGGATGCTCTCTTGATAAATCTAGGTCTCTAGTACCTAGCTCTATCCTGGCGATCCCTCAGAAGTCAACACAAAGCGGCAGCACTATGTTGTGAGGGATAGGCTATGGCCCTCTCACACCACAGCGCTGTGCTCGCAAAGTAAACCAACCCGAAGACAACTTAGGCTCCATCAGTACCTGTCGATCTCATGCAGAGCTTAGCTAACACTGCACACATCGGAGACAACGACACAGTAACCTTACCCCTAGTCTAGCTTTAGATAACCAAGAAGAATCACTCAACACCTTGCAAGGGAGACATATACCGGTCTACAACCTTCCCGAGAGAGGACACATACGGAAAAGTCCGTCTCTCTAAACCTCAATAAAGCATAATACCTCCTTAACCTAATACATGGAAATATCTGAGAGCTTCACGTACAATACGACTGGTCGACGGTGTACGTCTATGCTGAAACCAGAAGGGATGTTGAGTTTAATAAAGGTTAGAGAATGAGAAAGGAGAAGTCGAGGGAGAGAAATAGTATGCAAAGTAGCGAGTATGGGGGACAGAATTGCAAAGGATGTAGGCGATACGCGTGTCAGGCAAGCTCTGAGCTGGTAAAAAAACACAAGGCAGCGACGGGAAGGGACTAGTTGACCACCCGGCCGCCAACGCCGTCAGCGCCCAAGCGAGCCGTGTCATAGCTCACCACGCTGCTGGGTGTACTCCTTCACACTCTCTCGCTCACCTCCCACACAAGCAACATTTATATTATAGCGAATATATAATATAAGGCGCGGCCACAGACCAAAACAAAGACCACTTCTAGACTGTCTGTGGCAACACGACACTAATGAAATAAAGCAGATCATTCTAGGACAACTGTAGCCTATCCCCCCATCCTGGCGAGCGCTAGCGAGCTGCAATGCCCCACACAACCATTCTGCTAACGCCTGGAGGCGTCACCCCCCCCCCCAAGATATGGGACACTCAACCATGAGCCCATATCTGAACAGGCAGAATGTCGCTAAAATCTGCCACTCCTAACCACTCTGCCACTCATGGAATGCAAGCTCAGTCTCCTAAAAAAAAAATACAAAAATTTTTTTATATAAAAAAATCTTATCACCTTTCCTAAATATAATACATTAATTCATAACATTGTGCTCCCAGAGCGAGCTTTAATAAGCACAGCCTACTGAGGGAAAATCATCTGCACTCAGTACTCAGCTACAATATTATCTTAAAATTAATTATTAAAAAGAAAGAGGTTTTATTTAATTTTTCATATTTTATTTTAATGTTGTTTTTGGCAGCTACTATACTGTAGATGTAGCCTAATTTTCTTCTAATCAAAGCCAACAAATCCTGCCCTGCGACCCTACGCTGATGCTACATACGCGAGCCAACAAGCACCAGCGCAAAAATACACCGCGAGCCAAGACAGGAGGCTATACCAACATACTGTGGTAGCCTACCCCGGATCCTCCACCCGCGACAGACAGTCCGCAATCACATTCTCACAACCGGCAATATGGCGAATGTCTAAGTTGTAGTCTTGCAACAAGAGCGACCATCTGGTCAGCCTCATATTCCGGTTGTGGAATTGATTGAGGAATTTAAGCGGGTGGTGGTCGGTATACACTACCACGATTGGCCCATATGCAGGAACATAGACTTCAAAGTGTCTGAGCGCTAACACGATTGCCAGCAGTTCCTTTTCAACAACCGAATAGTTTTTCTGTGCTGAATTAAATTTCTTTGAAAAGAAACTGACTGGATGCTCAAGACCTTCCTCGTCTGTCTGCAAAAGTACGGCACCAGCCCCTACTCCGCTGGCATCAGTCGCCAACTGAAATGGTCGTTCAAAGTCCGGGGCCCTGAGGATAGGGTGAGTGCATAAAAGGTGTTTAACTATTCGAAACGCCTGCTCACACTCAGGTGCCCAGCGGAACTTTTTATCTTTAGCTAGTAGATCTGTCAAAGGAGCTAACACAGTAGAATAGCCTCTTATAAAGCGGCAGTAATACCCAATCATGCCCAAAAATCTCATGATCTGCCGCTTGGTGGTCGGCCTGGGGAACAAGTCGATAGCCTGTATCTTCTGTTGGGGCGGGATCACCTGCCATAACCCAATCACAAACCCCAGATACTGCACCGTGGCTTGCACAAAGTCACACTTCGCCAGATTAACCACCAAGCCTGCTTTACTAAGTTGACTAAATACGGCTTCTATGTGCTCACAGTGACTTTGGAAATCGTTGTCATAAATGATCACGTCATCAAGGTAGACAGTTCAGTTTGGGATGTCTGCTACGATGTCGTTCATTAAGCTCTGGAAAGTGGCCGGTGCATTTTTCAGACCATATGGCATCACGTTGCAACGGTAAGTACTGCCATCCACCACAAACCCGCACACCTCTTTAGCCCGCTCAGACAGTGGTACTTGCCAGTAGCCTTTGACGAGGTCTACCTTGGTCAAGTACCTTGCTTTCCCGATCTTATCTACACTGTCATCCACCCGGGGAAGAGGATATGCATTGGTGGGGGTCAACCCGTTCAACTGCCTAAAGTCAATGGAGAACCGAACTTTTCCATCAGGTTTGGGCTGCAGAGTGACAGGAGAAGTCCACCGTACTGCCCCCTTCTCGATCAAGCCTCTCGCCAGCATATACTCCAGCTCATCCCTGAGCGCTGGGAGTTTAATGGGTATCACCCGATAAGGTATCGACTTGAAGGGGGGGTGCTCTCCTACGTCGACATCATGCACCGCTTGAGTAGTGAGGCCTGGGTGCTCGGCAAATACAGTGGGGTTTGATTCGAACAGGCGCTGCACTGTCACCTGCTGTTCCTCCGGCAGGTGCGCCAGAGCATCGTGCGCACATTGGCTCGAATTCCCTGCCCACTGATCAGCCGAGACATGACAATCCCAGTTATCATCCACCTGATCATTGCTGCCCCCCTCTCCTTCTCCACCATGACCGCGGCAGGTCAACACAGGGACAGCTAGTGACTCAGGTGGGCGCCTCACATACTCCTTCAACAAATTAATGTGGCATAGTTGGTTACGCTTCTTCCGGTCTGGAGTGGCAACTAGGTAATCTAGATCGGAGATCTTTGACACCACCCGATAAGGCCCAGCGTACTTGGCAGCCAGAGGATGACCTGACAAAGGCAACAGGACCAACACCTCTTGACCTACCTGAAACTCCCGGAGTTTCACCTTAGTATCGTACCTGTCCTTCATACGGGCCTGCGAACTCACCAAATTACGCCCGGCCAGCTCCAGACTTCTAAGCATTCTCTCCCTGCTCTCGAGGATGTATCTCAACATAGAACATGGCTTAGCGGTACCCTCCCAATTCTCCTTCACCATGTGGAGAGGGCCTCTCACCTGATGCCCGAAAACAAGCTCATTCGGACTGAAACCGAGACGCTCTCCAGGTACTTCTCTTGCAGCGAACAAAACATACGGCAGACCAAGGTCCCAATCCTTTCCGTTCTCTGCGCAGTAACATCGAAGCATGCTTTTCAGCGTGGCGTGCCACCTCTCCAACACCCCTTGACTCTCTGGGTGATATGCAGAAGAGACGACAGTGCTGATGCCATGCTGAATCATAGTATGTTTGAACAGATTAGATGTAAAATTAGAACCTTTGTCCGATTGCACCTCTTGCGGGTAACCATACCGCGAGCAATACAAGAGCAGGTTCCGGACAACAGTTTTCGCTGTGCCATTTCTCATTGGATATGCATCAGGATAACGAGTGGCCACATCCATGATAGTTAATAGAAATTTATTACCGGCACTAGTAGGGGGTAGGGGTCCGACCATATCAATGATGACCTTACTGAAGGGCGGTCCACTGACAGGAATGGGGTGCAACGGGGCTCTCGGAATTGTTTGGTTAGGTTTTCCAACCCTCTGGCACGTATGACACATTGCTATCTAGGTTACCACCTGCCCCTTCAACCCCGGCCACCAAAACAATTTTTCTAACCGCCACCGTTTTTCTCACCCCTAGATGTCTTGCCAGTGGTATGTCATGCGCCAACCTCAGTAGGCTATCCCTGCACTCCCGTGGCACCACCAACTGGTCCACTACTCCGGACCCCTCTTGCCAACTACGTTTAGGGTCTTGAAAACGCCTATAGAGGATGCCTTCTAAATAAAAAAAATCTCCTGGCTGTGCATCGCCGTCCTCGTCGATCTCTACAGCTCCATTAGCACACGTTTGGAGCTCAGGGTCCTCTAGTTGCAACCGACGTATATCTGAGGGTGCCAAGCGATCTAACTGCTCCCGGAGCAATGCATGACCTTCCCCGATACTGGGCTGCTCTCTCTGTCTCTCTCGATGTACATAACGTTGCTGTCGTGGAGACTCGTCATGCCCAGCCTCGTCACTCTCGATGACAGGCCCAGGGGCTACTCCAGAATTAAGTAATGGTGCTAATACTGAATCACCCAGGAGAGCCGCCGAGTCAAAACTCTTAAAACCAACTCCAGCTTTAGCCTCCTCCTGTTGATCGTTCCTCCGCTGGTCTGAAGACGGAGGACTAGGCTGTGACACTTTAGCTGCCCGAGCTCGGGTGACAACACACGCCAAGGGTTGTGTCTGGCACCGCTTGACCCACTCTTGCTCTTCCCTACTCACGTCGGCCGGCCTCTCGGCAACGACTAAGGGTAGAACCTCAGAAGCGGGCATTGCAAAGTCGTTGCCGAGAAGAAGGTCGACGCCCTCCACTGGCAGTTTCTCCACAATCCCGACAACCAATTCACGTGCCACACCATCCACCTCCAACTCCAACCGCACCAGCGGGTATGACCGAGTTGCATTAATACCCTGCACCACTACCACCCGAGCCGCGTTTATAGGGTAGCCAGTCAAGTTTTTCATCAGAGTCTGAGAAGCACCTGTATCACGCAAGACCTCTACTCCATGCTTGCGCCCCGCCCACATCACGCAACCCCGCCCTCTATGGTCGCAAAAAACATCCCGAGCAGGGTTCGAGCCTCCCAGGTGCTTCTGCATTGGCTGTGCCTCAGCTTCTGACGAACTGCTCCGAGTAAACTCAGACGACTTCGGAGACACACCAATGTTGCAGGCCAAAGACACAGCTGCTATAGGTGGTTTACTAGGACAGACTCTTGCAAAGTGCCCCTTTTTATGACAATGATAACACTCCAACTCCCCTTTGGGCTTCCCTTGGTACAGGGAAGGGCCCGGCCCCTTCTTAAACGGGACGGTGCTAGTCCTGTGGTCAGTCTTGGTATCATGGCTCTTGTACTTGTTTGCATAAGGTATACCACTAACTCGGGGGGGTGGGGCATCACGCCCCTTGTTACCTGCCTCACTACGCTGGGCAGACCCGCACCCACGAATTAGTGATAGCCGGAGGTCAGCCATCTCAGCTGCCTCCTGTAGAGTTTTTGGTTCCTTTTCTTTTAGGTTTAACGTCAGGTCGCCGTCCGTGCATTTAAAAAACTGCTCTAAAAGCACCAACTGTTTAATGTCGTCAAACGTAGTAGCTTTCTCCGACCTCAGCCAATTCCCAAAAGCATCGGACAGCTCCCGGGCATGTTCCAAAAAGGTGCTCTCCCGACCCTTGGTAACACCCCCGGAACTTCAACCTGTACATCTCTGGTTGTAGTTCGTATGCTCTCAGGACAGCCTCCTTGAGTTCCTCATAGATAATACACGACTCTATAGGCAATGCATCATAAGCCTTGAGTCCCTTGCCCACAAGTCTAGAGGAAACAAGGGCCGCCCACTTCTCCCCAGGCCACTGGTGTTCCTGGCACTTCTTCTCGAATCTCATGAAAAATTCGGTGACATCAAATACAGGTGTTTCAACAGGTGCGACAAACACTGATCATGCCCACGATTCCCACCACCGAGACGTTGCCCTGTCGTTTCCACCCGAGTCTTCTCAAGATCGATATCTGCACGGTACCTGGTAGACTCAGCCAGTTTATTCTCGCCAGTTCGAGATCAGTCTGTTGTTTAGCCTTAGCGAGTTCAAGATCAGCCTGTCGCTTAGCCTCTATCTTAGCGAGTTCGAGACGTTCTTCACGCTCAGCCTGCATCTTAGCCATCTCAAGCTGGAAGAGCATTTCTGTAGTGAAACTTTGAGGAGGAGGTGCAACTATTGGAGGCCCACCCAGCGATCCTAAACCATGCTGCCAGCGGCTATCGGCCTGCGGGAACGTACTAAACTCCGGCATCCTAGAGGTCCCGATGGGAGTAGAGTGGAGGGGGGGCTCGAGCAGAAGTCCCCGAGCACCCTCTCCACCCTGGACCTCACTAGCCGCCCCCAGTACGCAAGCCCTCAAATCGTTCTTCTTGATGCCATGAGCCACCTTAAGCCCCATGAGGGGAGCCAAACACTGTAGACCATACTTGCTAATTCCCTCCAGTCGATCAGCTGTTATAGGCACCTCCAAAAACTTCTTTGCAGCCTCCTCACTAGTTACTAACCCCCCTGGCATCTGCCCATCAGAGCCTGCATCATGCCCTGAACCCTCAGTATGATCTGATTCGTCTCCCATGGTGTCCACCAAAAACTCTCACGTTTATAAACAAAAAAGAAGCACCCAAGCTCCTATGTAGCACTATTCACTTGCCAAAAATGTCTGAAGACTCTCAAGTGCTATACTACTTTGCCAAACAAATTCCAACGTGCCCACTATATTCCTCAATAAAACAAATGACCACAAGAATCCTGCAATTATCTCTTAGTTCACAAGATCCTGAGCTAGGTCGCCATATGTTACGATCCAGGTTCTCAAAGACACAGGGCATTGGACTAGATAATGGCAAAAAGCAACAACGGTAACACTAGATCCAACCCCTGCCTTAAACACTGGAAAACAAAACACCATTACCGCCCTGAGTCGTGCCTGGACAACGAGGTATCCTATGACTCGGTAACTGATGCACACACACTAGGCTGACGCTCAATGAAACAGCCTATTCTCAAACAGTAAAAGATTACTCGATTATGTTACACAAAGAAAAGATAGTTAACGTGATTAATTAACGTTTCGGTAGATACTCAAATAACTGGCACTCCTGTATTAAAGAAAGTGCAATGCTAGTCCTGCAACATCAACTGGAAACTTCTGAAATAAGTCTGATGCTGGGAAGATGTTCGTAAAGAATCTTGAACAATTATAATGCAGAATACGGGTCACAATAAATGCTAGGACATATAGTAATAATAGGCAGGTGAATAATAAAGACTGCGCAAAGGTAGTAATGCTCGACAACTAAATAAATGCTTTGTGACACAACGCAACAGCCTACTCGGGTTGTGCAACTGAACAACAACCTCGGCTCAAAAGTGCAGTGAATAATAATGCTGCATACATATAATAATGGGGCTTATCTCTAACCAGTGTCTGCTCAGTTAATAAAGTCTAGCTGGGGTATCAAGGCAGGGCAACAATGGGCGAGCATGCGGCTCGTAGCCTAACGTTGTCCGAGGGTGGTATAATGAAGATTACGTTATATGACTGGGATGCTCTCTTGATAAATCTAGGTCTCTAGTACCTAGCTTTATCCTGGCGATCCCTCAGAAGTCAACACAAAGCGGCAGCACTATGTTGTGAGGGATAGGCTATGGCCCTCTCACACCACAGCGCTGTGCTCGCAAAGTAAACCAACCCGAAGACAACTTAGGCTCCCACAGTACCTGTCGATGTCGTGCAGAGCTTAGCTAACACTGCACACATCGGAGACAACGACACAGTAACCTTACCCCTAGTCTAGCTTTAGATAACCAAGAAGAATCACTCAACACCTTGCAAGGGAGACATATACCGGTCTACAACCTTCCCGAGAGAGGACACATACGGAAAAGTCCGTCTCTCTAAACCTCAATAAAGCATAATACCTCCTTAACCTAATACATGAAAATATCTGAGAGCTTCACGTACAATACGACTGGTCGACGGTGAACGTCTATGCTGAAACCAGAAGGGATGTTGAGTTTAATAAAGACTAGAGAATGAGAAAGGAGAAATCGAGAGAGAGAAATAGTATGCAAAGTAGCGAGTATTGGGGACAGAATTGCAAAGGATGTAGGCGATACGGGTGTCAGGCAAGCTCTGAGCTGGTAAAAAACACGAGGGAGCGACGGGAAGGGACTAGTTGACCACCCAGCCGCCAACGCCGTCAGCGCCCAAGCGAGCCGTGTCATAGCTCACCACGCTGCTGGGTGTACTCCTTCACACTCTCTCGCTCGCCTCCCACACAAGCAACATTTATATTATAGCGAATATAAAATATAAGGTGCGGCCACAGACCAAAACAAAGACCACTTCTAGACTGTCTGTGGCAACACGACACTAATGAAATAAAGCAGATCATTCTAGGACAACTGTAGCCTATCCCCCCATCCTGGCGAGCGCTAGCGAGCTGCAATGCCCCACGCAACCATTCTGCTAACGGCGGGAGGTGTCACACCTACGCTCAGCTACTACAGCCAGGTATGTTAATAGCCGAGTAATCATGATGAGGATGTGGCAATTTACCCTCAGCTGACACAGACTATACTACTCTAGATGTCACATGTATAACTATAGTCTCCAATGTTGGCTACTAAAGCGATAATCCGATAACACATGATAAATTTAGGGGAGGTGTGGTGGAGTGGTCATGCCACTGGATTGGTAATCCAATGGACCCGGGTTCAAATCCCGATATGTCAATGGGAAGATATTATTGGGATTGAATTTGTGCTGTACCTAGTATCAGTGCATTACCACAAAGCCCACCGAAATGCCAAAAAAATACCCTCATTGTTCCCTGATTAAGTAACACTGTATGAATATTCCCATATTCAAAATATGTTACAGGGGGACAATGCCTAGTGAGTTCACTGCTCAATAGGTGGCATTCTGAGAGTGAGGGTCTGAGTCTGGAGGGTGAGACGGTGAAGCACTTGAGCGAAGCAACCAGCCGCTTCAGAGATGGAGCTGCTTTGAGCCATGATGGATGCTTCACATGTCTCACTCCCCAGGCTGGAACAAGACCTCACGGGCTTCACCGTGTTGAGCGGTGGAATGTACAGGCTCTCAGCCTATGCCCGAGAGGGAGTAGTTGGAATATAGAAACAAAAAAAAAAAAAAAAAAAATAGTTGTTTTCTCTTTCTTTTATTGGACTATTTTCGGAAATTAACTTCCATTTTCATTATCGGACCAGTTAACTTTCGATAACTTGACTTAATTTCGATAATGTTTAGTTAATTAGTTATTAAGCAAAGCAGTATCAAAACTTGTAGAAAGTGCATATACTTGTACAATGTACATTCTTGGATTTAGCATAAATAAGCATTGGCTCTGGGTTTTGAACCATTTACATGTTACATACTTTTTTGTTAAGTAGGTAATATTTGATGTATGCTCATATGTTTAGAAATGTCAGAACCGAAAACTGATTTTAACTATCAATTGATATGTTAATCTTGTCGTTATATAATGGCTGCATAACCATATTGTGCTCAATGTAGGAAGGATTTCTGGGATCTCCTCCCTCTGTCAATCACAGATTCTTCCTAAATTAAATATAGTCGTCTGATCATAGACATAATTAAAGGAAGAAATACGTTATAGGATATTGAAAGATCTAATTATATTCAAATATTGTTAGTCATTTAATAAAAATAATTTCGTAAACAAAAAATAAAATAATAATAGTAATTAAAAGTAGCTCTGTGACAGCGAGTTCTGTTGACTCGTGTATTTGTCTGAGCTCACAGAGCAGACACCTTTCAGGGGGGATGGTTGGGTTTTTTGGCTCCCATTCTCCCTCGTGTTCAGCCCCATTAGTTTTCATATTTTAAAACGTTCTGCCCGTTAGTTTGGCGATGTTAAGACTTTACGCCCAATTTCTTTGTCAACATTAAGACTGTTCGTGCCATCTAGGTGTCGATTTTATTTTGACCAGCGATAGCAAGCCTGTAATTTAGGAGGAAAAGGCCTTCGGCCAGGAAATTTTTCTACCGAAAAAAGTACAAATGTATCTAGAAGGGTGATCTTGGAGATTTTTTTAATGCTTAATGAAGGTCTAGGGAGAACACAAAAAGAATAATAAATAATTGAATATATCAATCAATAAATATACCCTTCCCACCTAAAGCGATCAGACACATGTGCTTGGTCTTCAATTAGTCAAGACTCGTTCTCCCTTGCTGTGGCTAAGATATAATTTGGTAACTCGTAGACGATTTCCATCTCAGTATTGCGCCTGGCACTCTCCGAGGGTGTCAGGTCACAGAAGCAAAAATCAAAGAAGTACTGCAAAAGAGCCTCCCAATCGGCACCTCTAAAGTGCCACAAGTGCCGCCAGACCAGAGAATCAGATGGCGGTACTGGAGAGATAGGACAGGTAACCAAGATTAGGTTATGATCAAAGGAGCCATACGGAAGAAAATATTTATAGTGTAAACAGAAGGATTAGATGATACAAAATAAGTCATGAATATTGGGCTGATCTCCAAGGCGGTCAGGGATATGAGTATTGTGCTGAACCATCTGCTCCATGTCATTTAGGATAGAAAATATGTAAGCCTGTTCACCAGGTTGGTCAGTGAAATGGGAGGAGAGCCATTGGTGGTGGTGGTGAACATTGAAATCACCGAAGATGGAGATTTCACAGAAATGAGAGATGGGTAGAATGTGTTCCACTTTAGAGGTAAGACAGTTAAAGAATTTAGAATAGTCAGTAGTATCAGGGGAGAGATAACTAGCACAGGTGTATTTAGTTTGAGAGTGACTAGATACCTAAAGCCAGAGAGGTAAGAATTCATTAGAGTCAAATTTGGGAACACAAGAGCATTTATGATTGTTGCGCGTATACATATAACATCCACCTTTGGCTTGAAACTGAACATAGCCAAAATAGAAGGATACAAAAAAGTGTTTGCTGTTAATCGCCTCAGACAACTGGGTTTCGGTGCAGCAAAGATCAGGTTTGGTAGATGTTCAGAACATTATACGGAGTTGTCACCAGTAAGGTGTCTGAAGCAACTGCCAGCAGCCCCTTCTCTGTATCCTCCTACTTTCTCTATCCTAGTTTCAAAGCCAGAGGCGGATGTTGTGCATACATGCACAACAAACTCACTTGCTCTCGTGTTCCCAATTTCGACTCCTCTGAATTCTCAACTTTATGGCTCAAACTATCCTGCCATTCTCATACTAAATATTTCTGTGCTGTCTATCTTTCCCCTAACTCTACCGACTTTCCCAAATTCTTCGACTATCTAAACTCTAAAGTGGAACACATTCTAGCTATCTCTACCTTCTCTGAAATCTCCATTTTAGGAGATTTCAACGTTCACCACCGCCAATGGCTCTCCTCTCACTCTACTGACCAAGCTGGTGAACAAGCCTACGTCTTTTCTATCATAAATGACCTAGAGCAGCTGGTCCAGCAACCCACCCGTATCCCGGATCGCTTCGGAGATCGGCCCAACATTCTTGACTTATTTCTGAGTTCTAACCCTTCTTCTTATACTGTCAATCTTTTCTCTCCTTTGGGCTCCTCCGACAATAAACTTATATCCGTCACCTGTCCTATCTCTTCAGTATGGCCATCCGATCATCCCAGCCGGCGGCGCTTGTGGCACTTTGGCGCTGCCAACTGGGAGGCTCTCTGGCAGTACTTCTTTGATTTCCCATGGAATGACTTCTGCTTTCGTGGCCGAGGACCCTCGGAGAGTGCTGAACGCATTACCGAGTAATCCTCTCGGGCATGGAAGCGTACATTCCATTTTCTTTCTCTCAGTCTAATGCAAACAAATCTTGGTTTACTCACGCTTGTTCTACTGCTGTCCGCAACAAGGAGGAAGCATTCAAACGGTACCGACGCCTTAAAACTCAAGAATCTAATTTTTCCAATGTTTTTGCCCGGAATCAAGCCAAATCTGTTCTTTGACTTGCCAAGCACTCTTTCATAAATAATAAATGCGCTGAACTATCCAACTCTAGCTCTTCCAAAGCTTTCTGGTATCTAGCCAAAAACCTCTCCAACAACTTTTCTTCCTCGTCTTTCCCTCCCCCCCTCTCTCCTACTTATGCCTAATATCCTAATCTCTTCTAAAGATGTACTTTCTACCTTCTCTGGGTTTAATACTAAGAAGGCGTACAGTCCGGACGGTGTTCCTCCTGTTGTACTTAAAAACTGTGCTTCCGTGCTGACCCACTGCCTAGGCAAACTCTAGTTCCAAAACAGTTTCCTTCTTTCCTCTAACGTCTTTCCTTCTTGCTGGAAGTTTGCTCTCATTCAACCTGTTCCAAAGAAGGGTGACCGCTCTCAACCCTCCAACTATCGTCCAATTGCTCTCATCTCTAGTATCTCTAAAGTTTTTGAAACTATTCTTGCTTCCAAATTTCTTAAGCATTTCTCTTCTCATAATCTGCTCTCAGATCGCAAGTATGGCTTCCTTAACCCTTGTCTAGCGTTTTTGTTTTGGGCTTATTTGGGCATATTCAGGCCCTTCTACATGATAAATCAAGTAACTGCATGAAAAAAAATAATATTTAGCCAAAAACTAGGCGCTAAAAGCTTCAAAATGAGACCAGAACGAGCTACGTAGCACTCGTGGTTCTCATACAGTGATACCATTAACATGGGAGTTTAGCGTATAGCGGCATATTTTTCCCAGCTATGCTCACTACTGGCTCCACTGCCGGCCTCTCGAGAACACAGGGAACATGAGTTAATGGGCGGCGGTAAGCCCTGGGAGTCGGCTGTCTGGCCCGCTGCGCTCCCCGCCATTTGCACTCGATTTTAACCCTTTAAAAGCCTTAATAATGCTCCTAACTTGCTGCAAATTGAAACCGGACTTAAGTCCGACCCCGATCTTTAAGGGTTAAGGGTCGCTCTACTGGTGATCTTCTTGCTTATCTTACTAACTCTTGGTCATCCAACTTTTGGGACTTCGGTGAGAGTTTTTCTGTTGCACTAGACATATCGAAGGCCTTCGATAGAGTCTGGCACAGATCTTTAATCTCCAAACTGCCCTCTTTTGGTGCCTTTGTCTCTAATTTCCTTTCCGGCCGGTCCATAGCTGCGGTTGTGGACGGCCATCGCTCATTTCCTCATCCTATCAACTCCGGTGTTCCTCAGGGTTCTGTCCTATCTCCTATTCTCTTTCTAATTTTCATAAATGATCTTCTTAACTGTACATCCAGTCCCATCCATTCATATGCAGACCACTCTACTTTACACCACTCAATTAGTTTTCCAGAACGCCCCAGCCAGCAGTCCCTCAATAGTAAACGTAATGAAGCCATAAAATGCTTATCTTCTGATCTAATTACTATTTCCAATTGGGGTAGAGAAAATCTTGTTGCATTTAATGCTTCCAAAACTCAATTTTTCCATCTTACTACCCGCCAGGAACCTCCCTTATTCTTCAAGAATACAAAAATCAACCCTTCATCTTCCCTCAATGTTCTCGGAGTCTCTTTTTCTTCTGCTCTCACTTGGAAAGACCATATTACCAGTCTAACTCAGGCAGTCTCCCAGAAGCTGGGCATGCTCAACCGCCTCAAGGGGTTCTTTACCCCTGCGCAGCTTCTTGCTCTATACAGGGGCACAGTCCGTCCTTGTATTGAGTATTGTTCGCATGTGTGGGGAGGATCCTCTCACACCGCACTCCTAGATAAAGTATAAAGGAAAGCCTTTTGTGTCATTAACTCCCGTCCACTCACCAACTCTTTGCAATCGCTCTTTCTTCGCCGCAATGTTGCATCTCTCTCACTATTCTATCGCTACTACAATAATCAGTGTTCCTTGGAGCTTTCCCAGTGTATACCACCTCCTCTACGTACAGTAGGGTACGTAGTACCCGCCTTGCAACCCAATCCCACCCCTACTCTGTGCAACTCTCCAACCCAAGAGTGAAACGCTATTCTCATACTTTCTTCCATTTAATTCAACTGCTGAGCTCTGGAACTCTCTCCCAGAATCAGTCTTTCCCTCTTCCTATGATTCAATCTGTGTGTGTCTAGGCATTTTAGCTCAAACGTCCCTTGATTTCGGTCCGGTCACTCTTTGAAATCTGGGAGAGGCACTCGCTGCAGGTAGTTATGCCTTGTGTCTCCCTCATTCACATAAAAAAAAAAAAAAAAAAAAATGAAATTGCTGGGGGCATTTATGGTCCCTACGCCCTGGGGACTCAAAGGAAGGCCGTAGTAAAGATATTTTAGTAGAAATTTAATAAGAGAGTGCGCTATGTAATATGTTATTATTGGTATATTGTATTAATAAATAGATTAGGCATTATCAATGTCTTCTTTCTCCTTACAGCAGTTCCTCCGACCTGACGTTCCAGGACGCAAATGAGTATGTCAAGTATTCGACGGCCCTGCTGTTGACGGTGGGCTTGGGGGTCTCTCTTCTGATGATCAACGGCCTTATCTTCCTCATGCTCTTCTGGCGCCAACCCTCACACTCATTCTGCCAGGGACACCACCTTCATAACCAGGTTAGGTAATGAGTGAAGAGTCTCGAATTATAAGTGTGGGAGTTTTTTTGGAGGGCAAGTTAGAATCTCTAATATAGAGTGTAGAATGGTTATTTAAGGACAAGATAGATATGTATTGTATTGAGCGAATTAAAGAGTGAAGAAGGATATGTATTTAACGGATGAGAAAGTTTATATTGCTGTATCTACTTCAAGGTTACTGACGAAACGAATATATAAATAGATGGATGGACAACCAGGAACAACAAACACAAATTGGCAGGGCCAGAAATTGAAGTAAATGGCGTAGCGAGACATAGTGAATCTAGCAATGGGTCAACAGGCCCAAAAACTATTGGAGTTATTGAATTACCAATTTGTACAATCAGACCCTCCGCTAAATCATATCGTAAATTAATATTTCAAGTAAAAGTGTCGTGTGTATACATGATCTAATTTTCATTATACTTAAAAGCGAACAACTCCGTTAGGAGTAAATGAACTGTTATTCTTTGCATTCCTACGTATTGTATTCCTTTGTAAATGTTTTATAAAGTGACACCTATGTCTGCAACAGAAACTTTGGTGGTTTATGTGTATATAGATATAAATATCATTAAATATATTCATATGGATGAGGAATTTATGATTTACAACCCGCAATAGTGTAATAATAACCTGTTGCCAAAACACAACATTTTACAGACACACATACTGTATAAACAAAAGATCTTGTAAAGGAGAGACACAAATCTGTGGTGTAATACAATAAAACTTGATAGTAGATCCACAAGAGATGCATAGCTCATGTGTAAGGAAGTATGGGTGATGGAGTTCGAATAACATGAATAGATCAAAAGTTAACAATTATACTAACTATAATTATAATATGTTGGTCGTCACATGCCAGCCTCAAGGTAACGGCAGCAATCATATTTCGATTCTCCGAGGCCACTAAGTACAATAAAATCCAAGATGATGATGATGATCGTGATGACGATTATGATGTTGATCAGCATTATTATCCTGCTCGTCGCTGTATGTGTGACTGTTTGCAAAATATTTCGAGACGGAATGAATGGATTTTGGTTAACACAGAACGAAACACCCACTTCCCTCTTTCTGCCGATCTTTGAGTTAATATTTACATGGTCATCACTAACACTACATGGTCATCATAACACTACATGACTATGTTGGATGTGATTGGATGACCCCAGGGAAGATGCCTTGACCCCCCCATACATTAAAATAGCATTATCTCTAACACTAACAAGGAATGACAGGAAGTATAGTAGCGGTATTCCTTAGGTCATACTTCATTACCTTTTGTATTCGATAATGTCAGTGTTCCTGTTTCTGCTTATATGTGTGTGTGCCTATATTAACTAGGTTATTTCACATTCCTAAATCATTGTTTTAATAAATAATTTCAATGTGTATGTCTCTGTCTGTTCACACAATATCTCGAGAATGAATGGATTCATTCAATTCAAATTCAATTCAATTCAAAATGGTTTATTGATACAATTAGAGTACAATTGCAAAGGTACGGCTTTACAATAACAAATGATGACGATATTTAGTCAGCCCGAACGTTTAGCGACGAAATCATCCAATTAACATTTGGTCAATATTGGATGAAGGCCCCCAACTCCCGTTCTTTTTGTTTTGCTATGTGTATGAAGGAGATAAAAGCCAGGTTGCCTGTACGAATGTATCCCCCAAAGCCAAAGAGTGACAGAGCCACAATCAAGGGATGTTTGCGTCAAAATGCTTGGACACGCGAAATGCATAGCACTTTAAGTCATAGGATGGAGGACTGAGGGAAAGAGTTAACTTGTTGAATAGAAGAAAGACTGAGAATGTTTGTCAGTTTTTGGGCTGTAGAGCTGGACTGAGTAGAAGTGGGACTGTGTTGAAAGACGGGTGACTCATATTCGCCGCAAAGGAGGGAGTATGCACTGGAGAGATCTGAAGAATACTAATTGTTGCAATAGCGATAGATGAGTGAAAGAGATTTTTTTTTTTTTTTTTTTTTTTTAAAGAGACAATGAACGGAGGAAGGAAAAAAACAGATAAAACAAAAAGGTCCATGTGCCTAAAGGCATCCTCCATTCATAAAATGTTTGTAACAACTGGATTTAAACATTTGTAGAATGTAAGTTTGTGGAAAGCAATTCGAGGGAAGTGAATTCCAAAGAGTACAAAGGAGTACAAAGGAGTACAAAGGAAATCAAGCAACAACAGGTCTAGTGACCCTTCTAGGCTGCTTGTCCTCCAAAACACTGAGGATCAAGTGTCCAAACAGTGGTTTAGAGTGGGTAAGGGAACATTGGAAAGGGAACTACTGCCCTAGAACTAATGTCCGTGGCAGGATTAGGAAGTTAGTAGGGGACAGATGGGTTAGTAACTGAGGGGGGTATACAATAAAGTTATTCATTTACAAACGCAGTCAGTCGCGGGTTTGATGCGAGATATTTGTCTAAGCGGAGTTTAAATGAATCAACGGTGCTGCAGTCTATAACGTCTCGGGGAAGCCCATTCCACAAGTTGACAACTCGATTGAAGAAGAAATTCTTAGATTCGTGTGAGTTAAAAGATTTACCAATAATTTTGCAACCGTTTCCCCGCGTGTAATTAGATTGGTCGATAGTGAAGTACTTACTACAGTTCATATTGTCGATGCCTTTGATGATTTTGAACACTTGAATTAAGTCGCCTCTTAATCTGCGCTGGGTTAAAGGAAATAGATTTAATTCTCTAAGACGCTCTTCGTATGGTTTGTTCTTTAGGCTAGGTATCATTTTGGTAACTCTACGTTGAACTCGTTCTAGCTTGTTTATATCTTTTTGGTAATAAGGGCACCAGGATTGAACGCAGTATTCCAGAAGAGGGCGGACTAAGGAATTGTAAAGGGTTAGGATAACATCTTTGGATTTATGCTCAAATGACCTGCCTATAAAGCCAATTATTTTGTTTGCCTTCTTAACAACTTCTGAACATTGTTGACTCGGTTTTAGGTTACTCGATATTGTTACTCCCAGATCGGTTTCTTTGTTTACATTCTTAAGCTGAGTGCCATTCATCGAATAGTTTGCTTTCTCATTTAGGTATCCGATATGTAGTACTTTACATTTATCCGCATTGAAACTCATTTGCCAAATTTGGGCCCAACATGACAATTTATCTAGATTGTGTTGCATATCGTCAACTTGTTCTTTTGAGAGTACGCTATTTGCAATTTTTGTATCGTCAGCAAATTTCGAGATTGTACAGGTGAGACCCTCATCTATGTCGTTGATGTAAATTAGAAAGAGAATTGGTCCTAGTACCGATCCCTGGGGTACCCCACTACTTACATTGGTCCATTTAGATGCCTTACCGTTTATGACTACTCTTTGCTTTCTGTCGCTGAGCCAATTTTCTATCCATTTCAACACACCGTCTTGTATTCCATGCGCTTTTAGTTTTAGCAGTAATCGTTTGTGGGGAACTTTGTCAAAGGCCTTTTGAAAATCAAGGTATATAATATCTACAGCTTTACTCTCATCGTAGAGGCTGAAGATATCGTGGAAGAAGTCTAAGAGGTTTGTTAAACAGGAACGTTTTTTACGAAAGCCGTGTTGAGTATCTTTAAGTAATTTATTTGCCTCTAAGTGATTTACGAGTCTGTCTCTTATGACCGTTTCTAGCATTTTACATACAATTGAGGTTAAGCTAATTGGACGATAGTTACTGGGTAGGGATTTGCTGCCTTTTTTGAATATCGGTGTTACGTTGGCTAGCTTCCACTGATCAGGCATAGTCCCAGACTGCAAGGATTCATTGAATAGCAATGTCAGTGGTTTGGAGAGCTCATCCTTAGCTTCCTTTAGAACTCTAGGTGAGATTGTATCAGGTCCAGGCGTTTTATTTACCTTGAGTTTATCTAAACAATTCAATACTTCTCTCTCTGTAACGGTGATATTGCTTAGAACATCTGAATTATCAATCTGAATCGGCGATGGTGTAGGGATATCACTGAGGTCTTCTGTTGTAAAAACTGATGCAAAGAAGGTATTGAGGGCATTACTCATTTGTACTTCGTCTTTGGTGTATTCTCCATTTTCATCGACTAACGGTCCAACAGTTGAAGTAACTATTTTTTTCTTTCTGATATAACTATAGAATTCTTTCGGGTTTGTTTTACTTTGATTCGCAACATGTAACTCCAGGGTCTTTTTACTTTGCTTAATTAACTTTTTGGCTTTGCGTCGTAGCTCTACAAATTTCACCCGTTCTTCGTCATTTTGTGAGGATTTTAATCTATCATTAGCAAATTTTTTTAGCAAGCAGACAGTCTGAAATATCTTTATTCCACCATTTGGGCTTATCATTTTGGCCTGGATGCCGTATTTTCGATGGTATGCAGTCTTGCACTGCCTTAAGGTAAGTGGTTGTGAAACACTCCCAAGATGTATTTATGTCG
Organism: Lithodes maja; assembly: GCA_037953745.1. Lineage (NCBI taxonomy): Eukaryota > Metazoa > Arthropoda > Malacostraca > Decapoda > Lithodidae > Lithodes > Lithodes maja. Next base: position 28,698 of record JBAKBP010011632.1, read on the forward strand.
TTATTGTTAGTCAGAAAGCTCCAGTCAGTTTCTTTAAGTTCTTATTTAAGTTTATGAAAATTTGCTTTCTTGAAATTAGGGACTTTCTCAATGCTACTATATGATTTGTTACTAGTAAACTTTAAAGTGAAAGTTATCGTACGATGGTCGCTGTTACTGAATTCATCACCAACATTCAAATTCTCTATTAATTCTTCTTTTGTTGCGAGTACAAGGTCAAGCACATTATTACCACGGGTCGGAGATTGTACAAATTGAAAAAGTGAACTCTCTTGCAAGTTAGCATAGAGGTCGTGTCCAGAGTGTGAAGTAAGAATATCGCCCCATTTAGTCACGGGTAAGTTGAAATCGCCAAGAATTACGGTATCTTGTATGTTAGTTATTTCTGCAATTTGTTCATAAATTTCACTGTCAGTTTGCACTGATTGAGATGGGGGTCTGTATAATAAAGCTAGTGTTATTTTAGTTCCTCGTTTATTATTTAATAGTACGTAAGATATGTCTTACGTACTATTAAATGGTAGTGCACTTGTGGACGTATGTGTGGGGAGGAGGCTGTGGATAGCCAACACCTTCTTCCGACACAGAATGATCCACAGGTACACGTGGAAACGGATGTTGACGATGAAGGATAAGACAGTGGTGGAACGAAAGTCATTGATTGATTATGTATGTGTGGATGAACGAATGAAGAAATCTGTGATGGATGCTAGGGTGTATAGGGGTATTGGAGGGGGTCTGTCTGATCATTATGTAGTGGTAGCTAAGGTTAGGATACAAAAGAAGTGGGTGAGGAGAGCGGGAGGGAGGCGAGAGGAGGGTGGAATGGTGAGGAGGGTGGAGAGGTTGCAGGAGGAGGAAGTCAGGGAGGAGTACAGGAGAGCAGTGGAAAGACGACTAGGTGGGTTCGACCTGGAAGTTATGGAGGAAGTGGAGGAGATGAGCAAGGTGTTTAAGGATGAGATATGTGCAGCATGTGAGGAGGTGTGTGGAGTGAGGAGAAGAGGGAGGGGAGTGAAAGGTACAGCATGGTGGACAGAAGAGGTAAGAATAGCTGTGGAAGAAAAGAAGAAAGCATATAGAGAGTGGTTGGGTAGTAGAGGGAATGAAGATTCCGAGAGACAGAAACGAGCGAGGTACGTGGAGAGTAAGAGGGTGGTGAAGAGAGTAGTGAAGGAAAGTAAGAGAAGAGTAGATGAGGAATTTGGAAGGAATCTGAGTGTAAAATGGAGGGAGAGTAAGAAACTGTTCTGGAAAGAAGTCAAGAAAGTTAGGGAAGGTAGCAAGGGAAACAGTAAGGGTGTGAAAGATAAGAATGGGAGAATGCTAGCCGAGAAGCAAGAGAGAGTCGAAAGATGGAGGGAGTACTTCAGTGAGTTGCTAAATGAAAGGAATGAAGAGCCAGCAAACATAGCTGGATATGGTATGGGAGGGAGAAGAAGAGAAGTAGTGGAGGAGGAGGTGGGGATCAGGAGGTCAGAAGTGTGGGAAGCCATGAAAAGAGTGAAGTTGGGGAAAGCACCAGGAACAGATGGAGTGTGTGGGGAAATGTTGAGGTATGGTGGTGAGATAGTGATAGAATGGGTATGGAAAATGTGCAAACTAGCATGGGAGAAGGGGAGTGCACCCGATGACTGGAAGACTGGCATAATAGTCCCCCTATATAAGGTCAAAGGGGAAAGAGGAGTGTGTGGTAACCACCGAGGAATATGTCTTCTAAGCGTAGTAGGGAAGGTATACAGTAGGGTAGTGATTGAGAGAGTGAGAGTGAGAACGGAGAAATGGATAGGCGACGAGCAGGGAGGCTTTAGGAAGGGAAGAGGATGTGTAGATCAGATTTTTACCCTGAATTGTGTTGTGGAGAAGTATCTGGAGAAGAAACAAAAGGTGTATGTTGCCTTTATGGACTTGGAGAAGGCCTATGACAGAGTGGATAGAGAAGGTTTGTGGAAAGTACTTAGAATATACGGAGTAGAGGGCAAGTTGCTGAAAGCAGTGAAGAGCATGTATGAGGGTGCAAAGGCGGCAGTACGTGTGGAGAGTGAGCAGAGCGAGTTCTTTGACCTGAATGTTGGTTTGAAACAGGGGTGTGTGATGTCCCCGTGGTTGTTTACTGTATATATGGATGGAGTTATGAAAGAAATACTATCAAGAGCAGTGGATGTTGGTGTATCGCTGAAAAGGGAGGGAATTGAGTGGAAGCTACCTATACTGCTGTTTGCGTATGATACAGTTCTGATGAGTGATAATGAATGGGAGTTGCAGGGTCTGGTAAATGAGTTTGGAACAGTGTGCGAAAAACGGAATTTGAAGGTAAATACGGGGAAGAGCAAGGTTATGGTCTTCGAAAGGGGTGAAGTCACAGAGTGTGAGGTGAAGCTGAACGGTCAGGCTATGGAGATCGTCAACTCTTTTAAGTATCTGGGCAGTGTGTTGAGTAAAGATGGGACTATGGATGAAGAGGTGCGGGAGAGGGTACAACAGGGGAAGAGGGTTGTAGGAACGCTAAAAGCAGTAACAAGAAATAGGGTGGTCAGTATGGAAGTGAAGAAGTCCTTGCATGACAGTGTGGTAATCCCGACACTGACTTACGGAAGCGAAGCATGGACGTTGGTTGAGAGACTCAGACCAAGAGTGAGATCAGTGGAAATGAATTACTTAAGGAGTGCGTGCGGAATTACATGGAGGGATAGACAGACTAATGAGGAAGTAAGAAGGAGGTGTGGTGTGGAGGTAGATGTGCTGGAAAGTGTGAAAAGGAACAACTTGAGATGGTTCGGCCATATGGAACGTATGGAAAGCGAGAGAATGACTAAGAGGGTGTACGAGAGCGAGGTGGAGGGACAGAGGGGGAGAGGTAGACAGAATATGAGGTGGAAGGATGGAGTGAGGAACTACATGAATGAAGGCGGTGCTGGTTGGGGGGAGGGGCGTCGACTGACTGGGGACAGAGGTGCATGGGGGCGGTTCGTTCGTGGCCACCCCTTCGGGGATCACGGCGTCAGGCAATAGATAGATAGATAGATAGAAGATATGTCTATATTCGCAATTTGAGGTTTTGACATTAAGACGGGATTAAGACTTTCCTTTATAAAAAACAGAACTCCTCCTCCATTTCTATTGATCCGACTTTTCTCAAACATTGTATAACCAGGAAGCGTATATTCGGCTAAAAAGTCTCTGTCTTCCGTATTTAACCAAGATTCTGTAATGCCGATTATATCATAATGTTCTGTAAACACGATTTCCTCTAGATCTGAAAATTTATTGCGTATGCTACGAGCATTTACATAAAACACCTTAAGAGTATTAGAGTTGGATGTTACTGATTGTGCATTGTCTGAATTTTCAGTTCGTATTTGACTTACACTACCCTGTCTTGGGTCTGGTTGACCCCGTTTTTTGAACAGAAATCCTTGACTGCATCGTTCAGCAGACGACCAAGACGTGCAGCTCCTACTTCATTGAGATGTACACCATCTCCTGAAAACAAAGATTTATCATAGTAAAAATTATCCCACGTGTCGACAAAGCCGATGTTCTCCTCCCTGCAGAGTTTGGCTAGTCGGCGATTTGTACTGGTAGCTATGTTGTAGAATCGGTTTTCTACATCAATCCGGGGAACAATTCCTGAAATTAAGATTCTATTAGATTTTTCCTTGAAGGACCTGATCAGCCGCCGGTACTTGCAAAGTAGTTCCTCTGACCGCGTCCGTTGGACATCGTTAGATCACGTGTACGTAGTGCTTGCGGGGGTGAGCCTGGAAACCTCTTCCACAGCCGCAACAATGTCGTCCACGCCGCCACCTGGGATACAGAATCGCTTTCTGGTCCTGGGTGCCCTGGCGCAGAACTCGGTTAGTTGGCCACGGACCATGGAGTCGCCCACAAGCCGAACTTCTTCCGTTTCCTCTTCCTCGTCAATAGCCAGAATTTTGAAGCGGTTTTGGCATGTTGTCGGGATGACCTTCCTGGTACTGGTACTGGGATGGACATTGTTTCTCACTAACTGAAAGTTGTCCTGGGGGGGAGTGAGAGTAGAGTCATTATTATTATCTGCAACATCTAAGGTAGCTGCTGGTGTGGGTACCGGTACTGTATGCACTGGAATGGCGGTTGACATAGTAGTGGTTTCTTGGGCCGAGGGCACTCCTACGTTGAGTGTGGCAAATTCTTGAAGGGATTCAAGCTTCGTAGTCAGGGCATCGATCTTGCGGTGAGCTGCATTCAATTCATCCGCAATCTTCTCTCGGAGCTGGCAAAATCTACAAATTTGGACATCAGTATCAACAAACATGGTAGGGCCAAATTTACCGGAACAACTCGTGCAGGTTCGTTGCGGCGCCATGACGATATAATCACAATATGCCTGAAAATCACACAAATTTATGTTAGCAAAATGGTACAATTAAAGCCTGAAAATCACAAACAATGTATGTTAGCAATGTGATACAATTAATTCCTGAAAATCACAAACAAATTTGTTAGCAATATGATAAAATTAATATGCCTGTAAATCACAAAAAATATGTTAGCAATAGAACACAATTTATGCCTGAAAAAAACAAAAATTTATGTTAGCAGTATGACACAGTTAAAGCCTGAAAATCACAAATGGACTAGAAATTTGTTACAAAATTTACTGGAAAAAAAAAGTGGGAGAGGGTTAATGTAGCCTAGTGAAAAAATGGAAAACAGTATACAGTACAGTAACAAAACATATTTGTTAGCAATATGGTACAATTAATGCCTGTAAATCACAAAAATAATATATTAATCACAAAAAGAATATTATGGCTGTAAATCACAAAAAATATGTTGGCAATAGAACATAATTTATGCCTGAAAATAAAAAAAAAAAATTGATGTTAGCAGTATGACACAGTTAAAGCCTGAAAATTGTAAATGGACTAGTAATTTGTTACAAAATTTACTGGGAGAAAAAAAGGGGAGAGGGTTAATTTAGCCTAGTGAGAACACTGGAAAGCAGTATACAGTACAGTAACAAAAAATAATGGTTAGCAATATGGTACAATTAATGCCTGTAAATCACAAAAAGAATATGTTGATCACAAAAAGAATATGTTAGCAATAGAACACAATTTTATGCCTGAAAATAAAAATAAAATTATGTTAGCAGTATGACACAGTTAGGCTAAAGCCTGTATATTAGTTTATACAGTGGTCGACACAATAATAATAATAATGGAGTTAGTAATATCCCTGGCAAGAGTGTGAGAGGCCTATTATGGTGACAAGTATCTGAAATGCGATTAATAAATAGGCTATCAAAAAGTATTACAGTAACTAAATTATTCTAACCCAATATTAAAACTATCTTGACAAAATTGTTAGTGTGCGATTTATATAGATAACCAAGATAAAAAAGTTCAACCAAGTACAGTATTGGCTAGACTTTGATATATAAAATACAAGAAGAGGGTTTGTTTATGCGTACACAGGTGGCGCTGGTATCGGCGGCGTCTCTACTAACCTGACAAATAGAATTTTGAAAAACAAACGTTTATCAGTCAAAACTACAGTACAATGTCATGCAAGATAACTACTGGGTGGTTTGCTAAGCACTTAACTACAGTGAGGGCTAAAATATCTACAATAAGTGCTAGAACTTTATAATATGAAACAAGCAAATAATTTGTTTACTTTAGAGCGTCGGTCGTCACTAACCGGTACAAATGTAAACAAAAGCAGTCTCGATAAACAAACGTTTATCAGTCAAAAACACAGCAAAATTACATGCAAAGCAACTACAGGGCAGTTAAGCTAGAGCTTAGCTACAGCTCATGCAAACAAATAAGGGGATGAGTAATGGAGTACTCAAGTTATGGTCAGATTTCGAGCAGCGAGAGCGAAGTGCTGTTGGCGGGTTGGCGCGTCGGGCTTGAGGGGAGAGTAGTAGTTCTAGGGATAAATGAATTTTGATAAGCAGAAGTTCTGCATTGTGGAGGAGAAAGTGTAAATTCATGGGCGCTCTCAGCTGCCCTAGTTCTACGGGGAAAGATGTGGAGAGGCGGCACAATTGAAGCAAGTTCCTCGGAACAATTGCTGTGAAAATATATGTAGAATAATGCAAGGGATGCAACGTTTCTTCGTATGGATAATGTAGGAAGGTCCTGTGTGATTGCAGGGTTATTGATTAATCTAATAGCTTTATTTTGAATTTTGTCCAACTGCCTCAATGCAACCACTCCACTTCCACTCCACAGAGGTGAACAGTAATCCATCTGAGAACGCACATGACTTTTATATATTACGGCCAACTGCTCGTCAGTGAAGAATTCTCGAACTCTGTACAGGAGTCCCAGTTTTTTAGAGGCATTCTTAGCAATGCTTCTAACATAATGTGTCCAGCTCAAGTTAGTAGTTAATGTTACACCGAGAATGTCAATACTAGGGGAAGTGGGAATATTTACATCATTAAAAAATATATGGGAGTCAGTGAGATTCTGTCGGTTAGAAAATTGAATGTACTTGGTTTTCTGTGCATTAAAGGAAACTAGAGTCTTTTGTCCCCATTCTTCAATTCTAGAAAGGTCCTGGTTCAGAGAAATTGCAGTGCTTATTTTTGAATTTATAAGATCGGGTTGGGTGAAAGAATTGGTAAATGTGAAGGAACTGTGGAGTGTTGAGTCATCTGCGTAGGAATGTATTGGATTATGAGTGGTAGATATGAGATCATTGATATGAATGAGGAACAGAATTGGGGCCAAACCTGATCCCTGGGGAACACCAGCATTTATTGAGTGAAATTGAGAATAAAGGCCATCTACCATTACACGTATTTTTCTGTTATGAAGATAAGAAGAAATTAGTGGAACTAATGATGCAAGGCCGTAGTGTGACATCTTCGACAATAAGGATTGATGCCAGACTCTATCAAATGCCTTTGATATATCTAGTGCTATTGTATGTGTTTCACCATGTTGGTCTGTAGCTTGGTTGATTTGATGCGTAAGAAGGCAAAGAATGTCTGCAGTTGATCGACATCGTCTAAAACCATATTGCCTATCACTGATTAATTTATTATTCTCAAGATGCTTAATTATGTGATTATTTAATATAATTTCAAAGACTTTACCAAGAGTGGAAGTTATAGCTATTGGTCTGTAGTTTGATGGATCTGAAGAGGCACCTTTTTTAGGAACTGGATGGATGTTTGCTTCTTTCCAGGGTACTGGGAAGCATGAGGTATGAGTACATAGACGGAAAATTTTTGCCAATACAGGAGCGAGCACCAAGGAGCAATTCTTAAGTACTATTGGAGGAATTTCATCTGGACCAGGAGCCTTATCTACTGAGAGATTCTGCAAAATAGTTTTGACATGTCTGGTGTGGATCTTAAGTGAGGGAATTTCAGGCGAATTAAAATTAAGTACAGGGACATCTTGATTTATTTCATCTAAGGTTGAGTTGGTGGAGAAAATATCCGCAAGAAGGTTAGCTTTACCTCGTGGGTCACTTACAAGATTGCCAGTCGGAGATTTTAATGGTGGAATGGATGAAGCAGTTGTGAAGTTGGATTTGAATGAGTTAAGAGTAGACCAAAATATTTTGTTATCATTTGGATTATTTAGAAGTTTATTTGCCTGCTTGTGGAGAAAGTTTGATTTAGTTAGGTTTAATACAGTTTTGGCATGATTTCTGATGTTTCTAAAGTAATTAAAGGCTTCATGTGTTTTTGATTTTGTGTATGCATTGTAGGCTATTGCTTTTTGTTCAGTTACTCTAGCACAATTATGGTCAAACCATTTAGGTGAATTAGATCTTTTAATGTACTTTTGATGAGGAATAAAAGTTGCCATTCCAATTTTTACAAAATCTTGTATGTGGCTCAAGGTGGAGTGTGCATCATTTGAAAAGAAAGAGGTCCAGGGAATATCAATAAAGAAACCTTGAAGACCCTCCCAGTCTGCCCTATCGTAATGCCATTTAGTCACCAAAACAGGTTCAGAGTGGGAAAGTGTGGTAGGTGATAGACAGGTGGCCTGTATCAGACAGTGATCAGATGATCCAAGCGGGGACCTCACTGTAACATCATAATTTTCTGAATTGGTTGTTAAAAATTAGTCCAGTAGGTGGGAATTATGATTAGGATTATCTGGTACACGGGTGGGTTGGTTGACTAGTTGAGTGAGATTAAATGAGTCTGCAAATAGCTCACATTCAAGACCAGCATCATCAGTCCTGGCTGAATGAGTGAGCCATTCAACATTATGGACATTAAAATCACCCAACACAGTGATTTCAGAAGAAGCATTTAAGTTGAGGACACTGAGTTGTGAGGATAGAGAATCAAAAAGACTTTGCTCTGGAGGAGTATTTGGGGAACGGTAGATGCAACATATGTATTTAAATTTACCAGCAGAAATTAATTTGTATATAGAATAATCAAAATAGGGACAATTGAAACTAGTAACCTCCTCCAGGGCAATTTCAGATTTTGCGAAGCAACATACACCTCCTTTAGGTCTGAAATTTTGGAGCAGTTGATAACCTGGAAAATTAAATCTAGACGTGTCAGATGTGGATGTTACTTGAGTCTCTGTCAAAAAAAGGAGAGTAGGGGATTCTGCTTGAAGAAATTGGTGTACAGAATTGATGTTAGAGTGAAGTCCCCTTATATTGCTAAAGAAAAAGCTGCACCGACGAGCAGCTTTGGGACGTTGCAATGTTCTTGACACAGATGCAACATTGTGGCGTGTAGAAAGAGATTGTATCAAACTAGTAAGAGGAAGTGAGTTGATAAGGCAAAATGCTTTGGATTTTACTCTTTTGAGAAGTGGGAAGTATGTGGAAGACGAGAAATCTCGGAGTGAAAGTAAAAAAGTGCACTGTATCAAGGAATTGTTGTGCCAACAGTGATGTATGGGGCTGAGACATGGGCTCTGAAGAAAAAGGAGAAAAGAGGGCTGGATGTGATGGAGATGAGCTGCTTGAGGAGTATGTGTGGAGTTACTCGTAGAGACAGATTGAGGAATGAAGAGATACGTAGGAGAGTGGGGCAGCAGGAACATTTGTCAGCCAGAGTGGACAGAAGGGTGCTGAGCTGGTATGGTCATGTTGAACGAATGGGAGATGAAAGGCTTACAAAGAAAATATGTGAGTCAGGTACAAGGGGAGATAGAAGGGCAGGAAGACCCCCATTGAGAGACTGTGTAAGAAAGGCTTTGGATGATAGAGGAATGACTATAGATCAGGCAGGGGAAGTGGTGGTGGACAGGAGTGAATGGAGAATGCTTGTGAATAGTTGAGTGAACACGTGGTCATTTGGAGTAAGGGGTCGGGCGCAAGTTCGACTAGATAATAGTCCATCAGGCGCCTGGCCCGGGGGGACAATTAATATGAAGGGTGTGCCTGGAAATGTGGTGGGAGGGCTTGTGGCTTTGGCTCCGCTGCATGTCTGCCTGCCGAGATCGGAACCTCTCCGGGTGGTCAGGGGCCGGGGGAGTGCTGGAGCGACCTTGGTAACCCTGGTCTCTGGGTCTTCTCCTGGGTGACCTGGATGTGTGTGAGTTTGTGTTTTTTATCTGTGTTTATTTTTTGTTTTATGTTGTTTTTGTGTTTTCCCTGTTCTTGCTCTGTCTTGAGTCGGCTACCCCCAAAATGGGGATTGGGCCTGAGCATATAGATAGATAGATAGATAGATAGAGAAGTGCGGTATAGATAGAACCTCACCACACATGCGAACAATATTCAATACAGGGGTGCACTGTGCCCTGATACAGAGCAAGAAGCTGTTTGGGGGTGACAAACACACAGGGACGGTTGAGCACACCTAACTTTTGGGGAGCTGTTTTAGCAAGAGTGGCAATATTATAATTCCAAGAAAGGTTGGATGAAAAAGATACACCTAAAATATTGAAAGAAGATGAAGGGCGGATTTGTTTATTGTTGAAGAATAATCGATAGTCTTGCGGAAGATGGCGATGGAGAGATAGAGGAACAAATTAAGTCTTGGAGGCAATGGAAGTAACCCAAATTTTCTCTGCCCCAATCAGAAATAATTCATATATCAGAAGATAGGTGCTCTATGGCCCTTTTACGTGAGTTTTGGAGTGATTCCATAGCTGGGTTGATGTAAAAATTAATTTAATAGTGGACCTACCAAACAAAGGCAGCACATACCCTGGATGTATGTAGTAGTGTTAGCACCACACAGGGTTGGGATCGTATCTAGACAATTGCCAAATCTCTCCACATTCCCTGTTACATACTCCCACGAGCATAAAATGTGCCCTTACTCTATAAAATGTGCCCTTACTCTATTAAATGTGCCCTTACTCTATAAAATGCATGGATGTTCTCGTAAAATGACCATACTTACTTATCTCGGCAGTATTGGCAGCATGCTCCTTTATTGTTAGGTTATTAATTGTTATTGTGTTTCTCTCTTCCGTATTATAGGTATGGGTGTGTGGCAGATGTGCACAAGGAGACATCGCTCAACATATTTCCTCCTCCCACCCAGCCACGAGAGGAGGGGATGGGGAGCTATAGAGGGGGCGAGAGAACAATTAAGGTCCCTTCCGAGGCTAACATCGGTGAGGATAACACCAGGATTTAGTTAATTTAAAGGAACACTCATTAATTTGCTTCATTAACCGATCCAGTGCAATATGTTGACAAATTACATATTAATATAGTCATCTTATAATCGATGGTTATATTAACATCATAGAATGAATAATTCAACAATGGTAGTTGGAAGGTATCTTTGATGATATTCTTAGTGTATATAAAACAATAAGCATACTATGAGTTCTCCATGGAGATGTCAGTATTTTTGTCCGATGGAATAGTTTTACGAGACTATAGGTCTACAGGATGGGGATTGACCCCTTCTGTACCAATGGCGTTCTTTTTAACGTTAGTCTCGTTACTATTAGACAATTATATTCAGCTTAAAAAAGGGTCTCCAGCAATTAACAGGTTTCGAACCATCCCACTTAACCCATTTTACTACCACAGATCTTTCTTCAACTGCACAAAATCGTCTAAATATAGCTAGAATAAAATTAAAGAGACGTCTCCGGAACAGAAGGGGTTAATTCGTTCTACCAAACATTACCCTTTCTCAGAGCAAGCAACCTGGCGACAACGAGATCAGTAGTTGTGACAAGTAGGCAACACATACTATTTATCAAGCTGCAACAAATATGCCGGCCCTATACCCTGTTCCAAATAGATAGTCCTGAAATTGTGAACCTTAACTTCTGCAACTCAAAACGGGCCGGAGCAAATAGGCTGTATATTTCCACACCTCTTCCTTGCCTGGCCCTTCCCAATTGGTGGACAAAATGTACACATCAATTTTGAAAGAGAGTGTAATTTTAAACTTGATGGAGGTCTAGGGAACAAATTAAAGGTCCCCTTAAATGTTCTAATGTTAATAGATAAATCGGAGAACCCTGATTATATGTACAATTATCGTTACAATTACGTGGAATATTTTTGACAGTGTACCTGACATATTATTAACCCCACCTGTACCGGTGACCTCCTGTTTGTTATATGCTAGCAACTATTAGACGATTTATTCAGCTTGAGGAGGAATTCTACCCATTAAAAGGTTACAAATTATCTCCATTAACCCTTTTAGCTACTATATATCCTTTCTAAGCTTCATAATATCGTCTAAATGTAGCTGATATCAAAAGGAAGAAGACGTCGCCGGTACAGGGAGGGTTAATAATAGTAAGCCTATCTGTACCGGCGACGTCGTTTATACTATATTTAGACGATTTTGTGCAGTTTAACAAGGATGTGAGGTAGTAAAATGGGTTAAGTGAGATAGTTAGAAGCCTGTTAATTGCTGGAGGCCTTTTTTAAACTGAATAAAATAGCCTAATAGTACCCAGGATAAAGTTAAAAAGATATCGCCGGTACACAAAGGGGTTAAGTGTATGATAATGTAACTTCTTCATGATCAGTACTCCGTAACTATATATATATAATCTATATTGAATTAATTCAGAACTATCCACCCCTCCCTCTCTCTCTCTCTCGCTCTCTCTCTCTCTCGCCCTCTCTCCCTCCCAGACTACCAATATCTGGATCCATCACCCTCAATCTCAATTTCCCCGCCGTAATACTCGGTCTTCCCAAAATCAATTTAGCTTCCCGTCCAGCAATTCTCTTTGATTCAAGCCGTTCAAGACACACCACCACATTCTTGTTCTACTACGTTCTAAGCAGTTTTGCTTTTTTTATGGTTTTGTATAAATATTATATTCCAACTACTCCCTCTTTGGCATTTGGTGAGAGCCTGTACATTCAATCATACATTTAACGGTGAAGCCCGTATGGTCTCGTTCCAGTCTAGAGAGTGAGACATGTGAAGCACTTTGAGATACAACCAGCCACCGTTATCTTGCCTTCACAAGATACATGGGGCCAGGCTGCCCACCAACGGCTCAAAGCAGACCCATCTCTGGAGTTGTCTCGCCCCAGTGCTTCACAGTCTCACCCCTAGACTCGAACCCTCACTCTCAGAACGCCACCTATTGAGCAATGAACTCACTAGGTGTTGCCCCCCTGTAGAATATTTTGAATATTGGAATATTCATACAGTGCTATTTAATGTGGGAACAAGGAGGATATTTTTTTGGGCGTTTCGGTGGGCTTTGTGGTAATGCACTGATACTAGGTACAGCACATAATTCATCCCAATAATATCTTCCCATTGATACATCAGAATTCGAACCCGGGACCACTGGATTACCCATCCAGTGACATGACCACTCCACCACAACTCCCCAAAACTATTATGAACTCTGAGCTTTGTGTTATTGTTCAGTTATTAATTAAAAAAAGGGCAAAGCCAGGACGAGGATCATATATGTTCAAAGTATTACCAATACATTGTATTTTTAACATGCATGACATTTGTGTGCAGATGTGTTTTATGTAGAAAAATATAAAATAAATAATTTCATGGTTAAATACTTAATTTTGTTACGGAAATCTGATATACTTGAAGCCGAAACGCTCTTTGCATCAGATTTAACAATACCGGCTAAAAGCTCTGGACTAAAAAGAAGGAAGATTTAATATCAATATCTTTATCAATCTTCCTAATTCTAATCTGAATTCCAATTTCCTTGTTTTAAGATTTCAGGACCAAGAAGGTTAAGAGGCAATTGCTTTGGGATCCGAATGTATTGTATTTATTTGATCATACTTTAGATAATTATTCTTGTCTATGTGTGTGAAGGAGACAAAAGGCAAAGCTGCTTGTAACAAATGTCTCCCCCAAAGTTGAAAGAGTGAGATAAAACAGCTTTTGGTGTATTGAAAAGAAGTTTAGTGTGCTTGCTTAATGCAGTGTATTGAATAGGAGGAGGTGTTTCTGAGAGCTAGCTAGAATACTCTTTGTACAGGCGAGATACAAACAGAAACAGTGAAGGAAACCAGACAAATGGAACAGGAGTTCCAGCAGCTCCTTATTACATGTCTATAGGCCTCTCGTGGGCAGTGTCCTGCTCGATTGGTGTCTACGATATCCCCTACATAAATTGATTCAAGATGGACCTGTTGCAGTTTGTATAACATAGTGTTTTTGTATCTACCACCCGAAGCTTACCGTCATGTCACTGATTATGTCTGGCAGCCAAAAGTTTGTTATATAATTGTTTCAATTCTTGATTAACCCCTTGATGCGCAGTAAATACTTACATTAACCCCTTGGTGCGCAGAACCACAAATCGAGTGGTTTGGAGGTTTTTCCTAAAGTATACTTTCACTCGAATAGAGTTCCTAAGCCAAGGCAAGCTTTCAGACATTCGATGGCAAAAAGCAAACAAATCGATGTGCATGAAATTTCTGCTACAAATAGCAATCAATGTTGTTGTTGTTGTTCCCCAGACTGTCTGGCCGAGCAGCTCCATGCAAGGCCAAGGCCATAACCAAATGCCCCCACAGAACCCTCCCAGCTTTAATACTAAGAAAGCCCAGGTAACCGAACCAGCTACCAGGCGAGGGGCTGAGGAGGGTGCGGAAAAGCCAGGGACACCAAAGGTCTACCCAGGGCCTTGTGCCCCTTAGCAATCATGAAGTGAAAGTCTGCCAGCCTCTAGGTTGGCAGTAGAGAGGTCAATACACAGAAGCGACGCCTCCCCTTGAGATCTAAAAAATATATAAGCTAAAGGAAGAGTCAGAGTAAGCTATGGATATTGGATATGGTAGAGAATGCTCAACTCTCACTCTGATAGACCAGCCCATCACCACATGACTAGAACCAGATCCTCTCAGCATCAGGTAGGAAAGGCCCTAGAAAGCCACCTTTGGCCGGGGGATAGCGCCCCTTTGGGGTTGAGCACCCGCCCAGCGATCAATGTTCACAGTAATGTAAGCAATTGGCAACAGTGTCTGACGTCAGTGTCAGGCACCGTGAAATCAATGAAAACAAATTAATTCATAAGAACAAAAACAAATATATTGTTCGGTTTATAAAAACAAGTTGAACTCCGAAGAACGATGAATTATTATATTATCGAACGAATTTCAGTTGTGGGTTATATATAGCAGAGGGATGCCAACTTGTTTCTTTGCGCGCCTTCCATTATGAGCGTAATAAAATAAATAGACCTGATATAATGTGATGCAAGTGATTTTTGAAGCTCAAATGGTTAAGTTACATCAGGTCTCTTTCCTTCATCATGCTCCCAATGGATGGCGCACAAAGACAATTTTTGTTGTTGATTTGTTTAAGCCCACAATAATCAAGTCTGCTGTAATGAGCTACACATGACAAGAAAGAGGAGAACCTATACTATAATATGAATGCAAAAAACTAAAAAAAGTTGGTATTTCATATTTTAATTTGTTTGATAATACAAAGTTTCATCATTCTTTGGCGCTAAACTCGTGACGTCACAATTGCGCTATAAGCTGAGGAATAAAATGCGTTTATGTGTAGTAAGAATTTGCACACACTTTCCAACAAAGTCATCAGAAGTTGTTTAACATCAATAGTTGTTTTTATATAAATATAATAGTGGAACATATAATCATGATTTTGAATATGGTGCCAAGAACAATGGTGCTTATCCTTGAACAAATTTAACTCACAAATATTGCATCTACTGCATTGTAATATACCTTAACCCTTGTTTGGCGGGGGTGGACTTAATTCGGGCTAGAGAAGAAAGGACTATGTGGCGGGGACTGACTTAAGTCTGTGTGCAATTTTGGAGCAATAATGGCTCTGAGAGAGAGACGAGCGGGTGGAGGAGCGTAGGTCGGCTCATGACCGCTCGGCATGGGTCCCGCGCGACTAATGACGTTTACTCCACACACACACATCCACCCTCCCTCCCTCCCTCACTACACAGGGTATTATGTCAAGAAATTACCGTATTTTAGGGATTTTTCCTTCGTCTTGCACGATCGTTGCAAGATAACGCGTGGTCGTAGGAGGATGGTTCTGGTGTCATTGGAAAGCTGAATTAACGCCCTTTCAGGGATACATAATCGTATTACACTCTGGCTCTTGTTTATGCATGAAAAAAGCACGGAAATATGCTCGTTTAGGGTAAAACCGCCCCGCTTGGCAGGTAGTAGAAGTTACCGCCTAGGTCGCTCGTAAGGTGTTAAGGGGACAGGGGCTATTTGTTTGGTCTATTAATTAATTTATTCATATATTTTTTTGTTTCCTTCCTAGACCTCCATCAAGCTTAGAAAAACACACCCTAGACCCCCCCTTCAAAATAGATTTGTAAATTTTTCGGTAGAAAAATGTCCCGGCCATAGGCCGATTCCTCCTAAAATTACAGGCTCGCTATCGCTCGCCAGGAAAAAATAGACACCTAAATGGCACGAAGGGTCCTAATATTGACAAAGAAATGGGGTGAAAGGTCATAAAATCCCCAAACTAGTGAAACCAACGTCTTAAAATCTCAAAACTAGTGGGGCTAAACATTAGGGAGAAGGGGGTCCAGAAAAACGGTCTGTATCCCCTTAAGACATAGAGGAAAGGCTAATTTAGAGAAGAGCCACAGCACCTCAAATGATCACAGTAATATTGGTGCCAACCACAATATATTTTCTTAAATATTAATTTGACCTCGGATGACTGTAATCTATTTTTTATTAATTTCACCACACCGCCAAACACCTCCAATGAAATTAATGAAAGCATATATGTGAACCACCAGGATTCGAACCTGGGTTATCACACACGGATTTTTAGACACCTTCACCATTACAGATGCAGATACAATTGGGTGGTGACAATAAGTTTTCATATATGAATTATGGTGTTATTTTCACACTTTCAAAAATAACAATAATAATGTGTACATCACCAATAGTGTTTTATATGAATATGTAACGGCAAAGTTTTGGTCAGTGAAAATATATTTACCATGTGATAATACACTCAACATGTTACTTATACAGTGATGTATATTTACCATGTGATAATACACTCAACATGTTACTTATACAGTGATGTATATTTACCATGTGATAATTCACTCAACATGTTACTTATACAGTGATGTATATTTACCATGTGATAATACACTCAACATGTTACTTATACAGTGATGTATATTTACCATGTGATAATACACTCAACATGTTACTTATACAGTGATGTATATTTACCATGTGATAATACACTCAACATGTTACTTATACAGTGATGTATATTTACCATGTGATAATACACTCAACATGTTACTTATACAGTGATGTATATTTACCATGTGATAATACACTCAACATGTTACTTATACAGTGATGTATTATATGTTGTGTACTCTAGGCAAAACCTCCAAAGCACTCGAGTCACCAACCTGATCCTCATGTGTTGATCTTAAAGGGGGTCACAGGCTTTTTTTATCTGTCTCTCCTTTTCTCTCTTTCCCTGGCTTGTATCCATTTGGCTCCATTCAGCCAACTGTTTTAAGACGTTTATCCACATCCAGGTTGCGATTTCTTCCTGGCGAGCGATAGCGAGCCAGCATTGTACGGAGAAATCCGGCTTCGCCGGAGACATTTTTCAAAATAAGAAACACATTTAGCTTACTGTCAAAACAAATATATACAGTATATATATATATATATATATATATATATATATATATATATATATATATTGGCTCGCTACCGCTCGCCAGGAAAATATTGACACCTTGATTGGGGTAAACGTCTTAAAACAGTAAGGTGAATGGGGCCGAATGGATACAATCCAAAGAGAGAGGGAGAGAAAGAGAAAAAAAGCGAGGTGGGCTCCCTTAACATTATTTGATCCAAAGGAGGACTGTGTGGGCCTCCCTTGTATTGCTCTATAAATTTGGAGATTGTATAATGCTTCACCCCATCAGTTAGGAGATAATAAGACGCTTCCCTCCATTCAGATATCGATTATTTTGTTTCTCTGCACAAGAGATAACGATTGTGTAACTTAGAAGAAATCAGCCTCCAGCCGAGAAATTTGTTCTATTAAAAATACACAAATTTGACAACTTACAATACATTGGTCGAAAATAGCAAAAATCCTCATTAATAAATATAGAACATAGCATGATAACCAACACGATATCGGACCCGATAGTGTTAATTATTATTGGAAATCATAATAGTAATTAAGTTTTTACTACATTGTTCATTGCGTTATTATATTATTTGTAATTATATATATACTGTATATGCCTTAGTATTGGCAACATGTAGAATGACGCAGCATCAAGGCGCCACTTGTTGACCTCATGATCTCGTTACAAACATTAATATTACTGGACCTGACAGACAATACTATAAACAATAAGTGTACAATATTGCTGGACCAGACAGACAATACTATAAACAATAAGTGTACAATATTGCTGAACCAGACAGACAATACTATAAACAATAAGTGTACAATATTGCTGGACCAGACAGACAATACTATAAACAATAAGTGTACAATATTGCTGGACCAGACAGACAATACTATAAACAATAAGTGTACAATATTGCTGAACCAGACAGACAATACTATAAACAATAAGTGTACAATATTGCTGGACCAGACAGACAATACTATAAACAATAAGTGTACAATATTGCTGGACCAGACAGACAATACTATAAACAATAAGTGTACAATATTGCTGAACCAGACAGACAATACTACAAACAATAAGTGTACAATATTGCTGGACCAGACAGACAATACTATAAACAATAAGTGTACAATATTGCTGGACCAGACAGACAATACTATAAACAATAAGTGTACAATATTGCTGAACCAGACAGACAATACTATAAACAATAAGTGTACAATATTGCTGGACCAGACAGACAATACTATAAACAATAAGTGTACAATATTGCTGGACCAGACAGACAATACTATAAACAATAAGTGTACAATATTGCTGGACCAGACAGACAATACTATAAACAATAAGTGTACAATATTGCTGGACCAGACAGACAATACTATAAACAATAAGTGTACAATATTGCTGGACCAGACAGACAGTACTATAAACAATAAGTGTACAATATTGCTGAACCAGACAGACAATACTATAAACAATAAGTGTACAATATTGCTGGACCAGACAGACAATACTATAAACAATAAGTGTACAATATTGCTGAACCAGACAGACAATACTATAAACAATAAGTGTACAATATTGCTGAACCAGACAGACAATACTATAAACAATAAGTGTACAATATTGCTGAACCAGACAGACAATACTATAAACAATAAGTGTACAATATTGCTGAACCAGACAGACAATACTATAAACAATAAGTGTACAATATTGCTGGACCAGACAGACAATACTATAAACAATAAGTGTACAATATTGCTGAACCAGACAGACAATACTATAAACAATAAGTGTACAATATTGCTGAACCAGACAGACAATACTATAAACAATAAGTGTACAATATTGCTGGACCAGACAGACAATACTATAAACAATAAGTGTACAATATTGCTGAACTAGACGAACAACACTATAAACAATAAGTGTACAATATACAGTATAACACATGGATTGTAACACCGGTACATATTTTAACACTGTTTGGTCCAAGGGGCCCGTCTATGGGACTTCCCTGTTTCGCTCTGTTAGTTTGGAGATGTTAAGACTTTACACCCCATTCAGGCGTCATATGTTTTTCTGGGTGAGCAATAGAGAGCCTGTAACTTAGGAAAGTCGGCCAGCGACTGATATTTTATTATGTTGATAAAAGTACACATTTAGCTTGAAGGGGATCTTGGTGGGCATATTTTTAGTTTGAAGGAACTCTGGGAAGGCGTTTTAGTTAGCTTAAATGGCTAAAACAAGTACAAACTTATACTAATTATACAAAATAAAAAACAAAAACTGGCAACAGCTCGGCCCAGATATCGTTAAGAGTATTAGTTTCAAACACATTTTTTGAACACTTTACTTAAATGGAATTCATTGCACAACACGCTTCGAATACGATTCATACACTATATTCTAGAAATCTATAACAATGTATGAATTGTTGCCAAAAACCTATTGTTATACAAATGATATGTGCACCATATTTGCAGTCTGTATTATTATTCCACACGCACATTTCAGTGGCAAGTTTCCCTTGTCGTAAGTGTGCAGTATAAATGGAGTTCTTGGAAGAAAGTTGATTATTTATATCACAAGGGACTGGGGTTCTCGAAAAGGGGTTCCAGTCCTGACGCCATTCTTAGACTTAGTGTGCTGGTTTAATAATCCAGTAGGATTGATAGCCTCTGTCATATTTTAACTAACTAATTATATCAATGTGTCAATGAATATGCAGCTAATGTATGCATATTCTCCTAAACTCCCTTCTCTTATAAACAAACCCTCAACCCCATCTGTGTCTGCCTCGATTAACAGCCATCAATGTCTTGTAACCAGAAATACTGTTTAATCCATACAGTACCGGTGACGTCTCGTTTATTGGATTGCATCTACATTTAGACGATTATATGAAGCTTAGGAAAGATATATGGAAACTAAAAGGATTAATTGAGATAACCTTTAATCTTTTAATTGATAGACGTTCTTCCTAAACTGACAAATATCGTCTAATAATTGCCAGAATAAAGTAATATGGACGTCACCGGTACTGAACGGGTCAAGTGTTCACTGAATAAATTGAACTTATGTAACGATTTGTTTTCCTGTCCATACCTTTATATGCTTGCAGTTGAGTATATTCAGATTGTTACGACTGACAATAGAGGCTTCTAATTTTTGGACTAACACAGACCATTAAATACTCAGCACCTCCGTAGCCTCAACTCGTAACACAGCCTATCGCAACAGAACGGAGCTCTTTCCCAACTTCCAGGCTCTCTGGGGACCAAAGGTGCAGACAATCCCCCAACTGGTTCCGTTATACAAACAATGCAAAAACTGAAACCCCTAGATGTGGTGAAAAGATATCTTGAGCCACAACTATCATCGACACTGAGTACCGAATAGCAATACTGAGGAGGATCCTTTCTAAGGTGCACAAAGAAAAGAAATCTCTGATTTAATCTACGTTAATAAAATTACGGTAAATAAATGCCAACAATGAATGCCAAAATAATGAAGCAAATATCAAGGATAAACGAATGAATCCAGGATCAAACAAACACCTGTAAACCACCACCCACCTAAGCTTATCCTAATAATCGTTGAGGCGTCCTAAGCCGACTTCAACTCAACGGGTTTTTATAATTGTGCCAGTGCTCGTGCTAAGCGGAGAAATAATACTCAGGTAGGCAACACAGCCTACCTGCAGCGCACTGTAACGCAAATATAAAACGCCAAAGTCTATTTTGTCCAGTCTATCAGCTGGCCTGGGCCGAACTAATCCTCCCTGTAAGTGAAGACTATTGAAGTCCACCACCCTCTATTTCGAACCAGGCATTCCCAATAGACTAGACCCCTAGCTAAAATAATGCACATCAAATAAATAATGATGTGTTAGTAATTAACACACGCCACTGCAGGAATAAAATAAAATGCTAAAGAGTACTAATTTTAGTTTTTATGCCAGCAAGGAATAATTATCTCACCCCTCCACCAATACTGAAGTATACTGGCGACCTTAACAAAGCCAAGGGTGCGGCTAAACACAGGAGAGAATAAACATAATATAATGGCAAAACAGTAATTATGCAGTCACAATACAGTAATTATGCATGCCAATAAAGAGAAAAGCGAGATATAGATGTTACTCACTTAATAGTTGGAATCGGACTCACATTTCTACAGCCGGAATTTACTAAGGCCGGCACCAGATGGAGCTACTTGAACTAGCCTGATGGTTCTTTTATACAATGTAATCCTTACTTAAACATTACAACTACGACAAGTAGGACCACATAGGATTAAACAACTAAATACAAAATGCTTATACAACGCATAATATAATATGCGTACTGTATCAATATTCCGGAAACGTCCATTAATAATAAATGGTTGCATAATTTCGCCACTGTTTAGAGAATGGGAAAATCAAAGAGACCACGTCATTGAACGAAATAATATGAATTTGAAACAGACGATAATATACGGATAAATATCGATCACTGCTTCATGCCGTATTGAAATTACCGCAAGACGGTACGATATATTCACCATGTGAATTATGACCAATGCAACATAGTAATTTATGGACATACATTAACTAAATTAAACTTACGATGGTGGAACATCGTAACAAGATGCTATTGGTATCACTGTTTTATTACTTACTTAATATAATCTCTGAAATGCTTAGACATTTATATGATCAGGTATTTTCACAATTTTAGTCGTAAATGAAGTGAACTTTCCTTGATAGTGGAAACCATTAACATAGAACAGTACATTCTAAGAAATAATCCTCGAACTACTTAAATGAACCCACAAGATGCATATACTTGGCAAAGAATAAAATAATATGATTAGATACATTCCGGGATAGCTTCCAAAACTTAAGGCCACGATGTATATCCTAAACTGAACATCACCAATTGAACAATCGCGAGTTTAAATCTATAAGGAAGCTGGAGCTGTAGACATCGATATTTAGCAGAATTTGCAGCTAAAACATGGTCATAGTACATTGATAAATACATAAAACACAACTCAACATACGTTTTTATCCATCAAAAATCTACATTATGATTGTATAATTTATCAATTTTATATCAATATATATGGCTCCAACTTCCTTATAGCCTGAAACTAGCAAGTGGTCAATTCATAGTTGTCATCGTGTTGCGCAGAAATCTTATGATTTCATTTAGTTCATATAATAATAATAATAATTATTATTATTATGTTTTTTACACCAACCAACTTCACATCTAAACTCAATTAATGAAATCAACAAATACATGTGGCACTCCGAGGACTCGAACCCAGGATACTCACATCGAAATTCAGCGCATTATGCATTACGCTATCAAGACAGTTAATAACTATGGACAAGCCTCCGATTTATTATGCAGTTTCGAATCCTGCATATTAATCTGAGAATGTACAGTACTGTACATATATTCCAACTGCGCTATGGTAGCCTAATGTCTACACGAATGGAAGGAGTAATTAATAATAATAATAATAATAATAATATAATAATACTACTAATAATAATAATGAAATTAATATGAATTATAAGTTTATTGTTATAAATAGGTTCCTTTACAATGTTAGTACACACATAGATATCAAACATAAATATATTATTCACATATGATTATTCTAATTGTTCCATGATTATTCTCCAATATGAGCTATTAATACTTAGTACACCTATCTCCCAACATACATGTGGATCTGCGCTGGCTTAGTCTGGATTAATATTTCGTTTTCACGAGTGTCATCATTAATGGTGTCGAATAGTTCGTAAGTATAGCTCTAATATTGTTTAAAGCTAAATTATCGTTAGTTAAGGAAAAATGTAACCAAATTATGTATTTAAAATGATAAGTCAATGACAAAATATATACGGGTGAAAGAGTAAACTTATCTTCAAAAGACGCTTTTCGATTCCAAATGTTCTTGATCAAGTTTGAAACGACTATCACCACACACTATCAGGTAGCACATTGGTGCACACCAACAGATCTCAAGTAAGATTCCCAAGCAGGCCTCTGTTCACCTGACAGTTAATCCTTTCATGCACCGGGGATCGTCGTTCAGTATTCAGAAATATAATTATCTTGAACTCGAAATTACCTCTCCAAAAGTAGTTTTCAGCCCACAACTCGCTCAAAGACCACTGCAGAGGTATAAGTTACTAACCTAAAGGTTCCTAAACAATACTGATGGTCACAAAGGCTTTTAACACTTTCAATATTTGGATGCAATAATTTACTATATTCTGGATTTTATGCGATTTTACTCAGTTTTGGAAGGATCTCTTTGAATCAAAGGTTTAATATATATCACAATTAACCGTCTGACTCCCACAAATCCTTCTTAGACTTTGTAAAATCGTCTAATAATAACTAAAATACAGCAAAATAGTGTGTCCTCGAATACTGAAAGGGTTAAGTATACCAAAAAGAGCGCAAATTTCGTTCTGGTTCGCACAAGGGTTAATATGAAACTGGAGTTAGTGGACATTTGTGATATGCCAACTTGGGAGGTAAACTATAGTTTGTATATGTTACATGATGCCCCTTGAACATTTTTTGTAATTGTTATTTGTTTACGAGTATAAAGGAGACAAAAGGCACGCTGCCTATAATGAGTGTTTCTCCCAAAGCCAAAAGAGAGACAGAAAGCCAACTTCAAGGGACGTTGTGGTCAAAATGCCTGGACACATGAAGTTTAAAACAGTCTAAGTCATACAATGAAGGAAAGATTGATAATGGGAGCGAGTGCCAGAGTTCACTTGTTGAAAAGAAGAAAGACAGAAAATTTGCTCATTGTTGCATTGGAGTGCTGGACATAATTGGAGTGGGACTGTGTTGACAGGCAGGTGTCTCGCACTCGCCACAAGGAAGGAGGTATTCACTGAGAGAGCTCTGAAGAACATTGATTGTTGTAATATAGTAGAATGAAAGAGATGCAACATTGCAACGTGTAGAAAAAATATTGTAGGGAACTAGTAAGAGGAAGCGAGTTGTTACATTGGCTTGGATGTCTAAACTGTAATGCTAAAGAGACATAATTATTTCCCTAAGCACAAGACAACAAGTACTTGCAGCATTACGCATCTTGCTACTTTTACACTCCATCTCCATTGCACAAATAACGTCTCCCGCTCCGCAACAACAACAAGCAAAGTAAATAGTTAGGTAAATAAACAAATTTACTAAAGAATAGGAGGATTTACTGCCATTATATATGAACATTGTTATGCCTCACCTTGAGTATGCAGTATATGTATGGATCCCTTATTTAGATATAGTCATGGAAAAGTAACAAGCAGTTCAGCACAGACTAACCAAACTAATCCCAGCACTCCGTATATAACATATCATAACAAATCATACGATGACAGCCTTTAAGCATTGAATTGTGTTCACTTATAGAGAAGAACACTGAGAGAACAGAACATATAGATGTTTTGAAATATTTTAAGACTATAATAAGTACAAAGTGCAAAGGAAATCAAGCAACAACAGATATAGCGACCGCTCTAGGCTGCTTGTCCTTTAAAAAAACTAACTGATGATCAAGTATCCAAACAGTGGCTTGGAGTGGGTAAAGGAAAATTGGAAAGGAAAGTACTGCCCTGGAACTAATTTTTGTGGCAAAATCATAGACTCCTTTAACCCGTGGAGCCCCGGCTAGTTTTGTATTGTTTGTTCACCAGAACCCGGCCAGTTTTCAAAAAATGGTTTTATTCCAGAAACAATAGCGAATGGGTTAGGAATGAAGGAAAAACCACGAAAAACCGCTCAAAAAGCTTAAAGAATGGTCCTACAGAGCCCCCAAAAACGTATTTTACAAGAGTAAAAAATTGAAGGCAATTACCCCCAAAAAACCAGGTTATTGCGCGCTCACGCGCACGCACGTGGACTTTGAGAGTTTTCAACCATCGGCACGGTTGCGTGGGATACGTACACAGTTCCTATACAAATCTGAGCCCTCTCGAGTGGCTACACCTGAGGTTACGGTCGGAGCAATTAGGGTGACTCGTCAGACGCGTCGCTGGGGCTGTGCGTTACATACATCGCCGACGCGCCAGACGCGTCGCTGGGGCTGGACGGGTTAAAGAAGGACTGAAACCTCCCATGCTCGGGGTTTGTAACTTGAGTCTGAAGGATTAACTTGAGTCCTGGGCTAAAATGACTTCTAGAAGGGCTAGAGACACGATCTCAGGGTCCAAATAGGGGTTTTTGAGGACGGCGAGTTCACTAGCGACATTTTCAACACCACCTGGGGTCATCTTCAAGGTCAAAATGTCATATTTCAAGGTCAAATTAGTGAATTTTGGTAATTTTGCCCGTTTTTTGTGTCTAACTCATAAACGGTGAGAGATGGCTGATTGTAATAAGAGGCAAGTTTGTCGAGCTGTCCAAATTTGATATTAGTATCCATAGACTCCTTTAAAGAAGGACTGAAACTTCCCATGCTCGGAGTTTGTAACTTGAGTATGAAGGATTAACTTGAGTCCTGGGCTAAAATGACTTCAAGAAGGGCTAGAGACACGATCTCGGGGTCCAAATAGGGTTTTTGAGGACGACGAGTTCACTAGCGACATGTTCGACACCACCTGGGATCATCTTCAAGGTCAAAAGGTCATATTTCAAGGTCAAAATAGTGATTTTTGGTAATTTTTGCCCTTTTTTTGTGTCTAACTCATAAATGGTAAGAGATGGCTGATTGTAATAAGAGGCAAGTTTGTAGTGCTGTCAAAATTTTATATTTATTATCATATATCGTATTACATAAACATTATATGCATATCACAACAGTATGTCTAATACAATTATGTCTATGTCTATCACTAGTTGGAGAGCTATCGCTAGTTGGAGAGCTTTTCTTGCCTCCTGAGGCATCCCACAGCCATTTCTTTGTCACTTACATTGAGGACATGAGCTTTCAATAAAATGTTTGCTAAAGTAGTACATGCAGCATTACTACTAGATACAGGTGCATCTACAAAGGATAACAGCTCAGCAAAATGAAAGCGGCAACGCATTTTAGTCTTGTCATGCAAATTATAGGCATTAAGTACAAAAAAGACGGTTGACATCGTCGGCACACTCAGTCAACTTCTATTTAAATTATCTAGGAACTCAGATGACACCTCGTTACCATCATCATCAATGATCTCCTCCATACTAGTGCTATCACCATATTTATGAACAAGGTGTCCGGCCAAATAAACAATTTTATGCTTACGGGTATCATCAGACCTCAAGAGTTCCTGAGTGTCTTGAGGAGTGATCTCGTCAATGAGTTCACTTCGCTCATCTGGATTTATGGAAGTAGTACAATTCTTGTCGCAATCAAGCACACGAGAACTAGATTCTAGCATAATGTCATGCTTAATGAGTGTCTGCAAATTTGCAATTTTAGCTGCAGCCATAATGTCAACTACGCCAATGTAGAATATAGCAGGAAGAACGTAGTCAAAGTCTTTCTCTGCCAGAAGCAATTTGGCAGCATCCACATTATTACGTGTGGACACAGTTAAGGCTTGAGCAGTTTGCTGAGTTAGCTTCAGCTTACGACCACCACCTCCTTGCCATGCGCAGGTAGATATAATTTGGCTGGCCTCCTCCTGCCTAGTGAAACTTGTACAGTCTGCTGTCCAAGGCTGTATGGATTCGTCGCGCAGATGGATAGCTGAGAAACGGTCTTTCACATTCATCATCTTGAATCACTCACTCATTGTCTGGGTGAGAATGATGGTGCCTTCACTGATGCCCAGTGAATCCTAGAAGCTCTTTAAGGCAGCGACAGTCTTGTCATTGAACACCTGACATACCAATGGTACGCTCTGGCGTTGAAGTGGCTTGGGGAAAACAGTGGTGTGCGTCAGCTTGGTTAAGCGAATAGGAGTAGCTCAGTAGATCTTATAAAGCTTCCGAATATCACTCCAGTAAGCTTTGTACTCATTGCCATCTACGACAAATGAGAGTGTCTGGCCATCAACAGTAATCTAGTTGTTGCGAACATTTTTGAAGATGTGCACGTAGTCGTACACAAAGAACATAGATTGCTCTTGAATCGATAGCACTTGACAACTTCCAGGTCCTCCAAGTTTTGAATAAACACTGTGGTTGGTATTGCAATTGTCACATATCAAAGAAATCACAGTACCGCCAGCACCAACTACAGCTGAGGCATCTTCGATAAGGAGTTCCTTCAGCTGATCGGCAGTTAGTTTTTTGCAGGGCAAAATGCGTAGAATAACGCGTGGACCACCAATATGGCAGGCAACTTGAACAACCATAGCATGTGAAGTAAGCATTTCATGGTCACCACCCGCTGCAGCATTTTGAGCGTATCCTAGAACATGCCCTCCAGAAAATCGCAATGTCTCGACCAGCTTTACCTCGTCAAACATTAACCCACTGAGCCCCAGCTAGTTATACATAAATGTACCACCAGGGACCGGCAAGTTTTGATTTTTTTTTTCCCAGAAACATTAGCGAATGGGTTAGGAATGAAGGAAAAACCACAACAAACCAATCCCCTAGGCCAAAAAGGGGTCCTACGGTGCGCCCGAAAGTCGATTTTACAAGAGTAAAAAATGTAAGGCAAAAACACCCCAAAACCATGTTTTTGCGCACTCATGCAAACGCAGTTGGAGTTTGAGAGTTTTCAACCATCGGCAAGGTAGCGTGGGATACTTACACAGTTCCCATACATATCTGAGCCCTCTAGGTGCCATAGGACCGGAGTAATTAACATTGACGACACGTTGTCGTCGCTGGGGTTTAGCGTTACATACATTGCCGACGACACGTTGTCGTCGCTGGGATTCAGTGGGTTAAATTGACTAAATGCTGCTGCGGCTTAAGCTGGTCGAACAACGTTTTGAGGTTGGAGTCCTGCAGAGTGCAGACTACTAGAAAGCATCTGTTTTACCTTTTTTGTTGATGGTAGAATGATTAAGCTGGATCGACTAATCATTTTGTATGCACTGGGTGATATGTTGTGAAGCTGCATTGCGAAAATCATAGTATCGGTATCAAATCGGAGACCATCAGGAGGTTTGAACATAAGACGCAGCTGCGACAGAAGGAAGGTGAAATGAGCAAGCTCGTGTGCCTCAGTCATCTTGCAGAGCTGGCTTATTACGTGCTGAAGAATTTCCTGGCTTGTGTACTCATGGGTGTTTACCTGGTCAGTTATGGATCTAAACTGGGACCATTTTGAGAGCAAGCTGTTCTTCTGCAAAGGAAAAAGTCGTGTGGGCACCTCATTGCCATCTTTCTCAACTCTATTCAAGAATAGGAATTCAAAAGGTGAGCTGACTTGTTGGAAATGAAAGAACTGCTTGACAGTTTGTCCAGTAGCGTTAGTTCTTGATAGGTACAGGTTTTTCTGGTCTTTTATGACGTTAAAGCCAGGAAAATAGGAGCTGAATTCGGTGCAGAAGTGGTTGAAATCTTGGATCTTGTCTGCAGCCTCATCAGCTGCCTGCACCTTCTTAGCTCTTGATTCTGATGTAGAAGATGATGTTGGGCGTGGGGCTGAGGTGACCTGCTTCAAAGCTGATTTCGGTACTCCAGGAAATATTGATGGGGGTTCTTTGGGTCGCTTGCCACCCTTAACTGACATCCATTCACAATTGAAATGTGTCTCACAAATATATATTTCCTTCAAGCACCTCAAGCTTTCTTTCTCATTCGGCATTGCCAATATCCATCTCTTCCTCTCCTCAGGATCTTTTGGGAAGGATATGGCCTTTACATAAGGCGTCCCACCATAGTTTCCTTTACAGCCAAAGCAGCTGCAACGATATTGTCACAAAAGCAGGAACCAAAACAAAGATTCTGTGAAATCACCAGCTGGACAGTTTCTGAAAGAGAAACAAACAAGAAATACATTAGTTAACGATGATAGAAATCAACAAGTAGGTGCAGTAGGTGCACAGGTTTCATACAAGATCATCATATCCGATAAAAATTGTAGATTCAATGTAGATTCTAATGTTTTTTTAATTTTTAAAATTGGACCCTCTCAGACTCAAGTTAAAAACCCCGAGGTCGTGACGTTCCAGTCCTTCTTTAAAGGAGTCTATGGGCAAAATTATGAGACGATTAGATGAATTAAATGATTTATTGAATTATGTTCATGGATTTAAATCATAGACCAATGGTAATGGTTTGAAACTGAAGGGCGGAAAGACAAATATTAACATAACAAAGTGTTTCTCCCCTTCACGGTAATAAATCATTGGAACAAGTTGTCAGAATATGCAGGTAACCAAATATAAACCTTCAAAGACCTTGCCAGAGACAGTCTGAACAACTAATACGTACTGTATAGATCTTCCCCCTGTTATCCTTCAAGTGCAACGCCCTGCTAGCTTCTGTCCATCTACTGTATGTTTACGCCTTCGCTGATATATTTATATTATTATATATTTTACTAAAGTTAGCAGGTAATTTTTTAGAGTCTACCCCATGTGAGTAAGATAGTAAAACATTCCCCTTACTTCAAACTCTGCTATGAACTTCGCAGTAGGTTTTTCTTTGAGTTGATTGGGTACTTTTTTTCCAAATTTTAAGTTAATGCCAAATATGTAGAGGGGTATTGGTGGGTGGGGAGAGAGCGTTCCAGTTTCCTATCTTGTTCTTCTACTATCTCCCACAGACCACAGGGTCTCTACAGTCCGTATATCTAGGTAACTCTCTCTGTGACTCATACTCAATGACTAGTACCGATGTTCAAGCCGCTGATTGATCAGAGAGAGAGAGAGAGAGAGAGAGAGAGAGAGAGAGAGAGAGAGAGAGAGATCAATGAGTAAGTAGACACACATACAAATATATTGGTATTCCAATGATGTGTAAAATAGTGAAATTTCGATATCCGGTAATATTAAAGGCACCATAATATATATAAATGACTGCATCAACAGTCAGATAAGCTCAACGAATGATATCCAAATTCCTCACTCACAAGCCAACTGTTTACCAAATGAGCCAATTAACCTTGGCCCCTGGTTCACTAATTACATCCACCACCCTTACCCACCAGGCCAATAACACGTACCATTTGCACATTGACGATGACACGAGGGTTGGAGTAAAGTAAGCAAGTAAAGTAATTTGGATAACGGAAGATTAAGCTGAGAAATAAAAAGTAAAGTAAAAGATAAACAGTACTTGGGCTCACATTGGGTGCACGAAAACTAAAGCCGGTATCACACGAGCTCTTTTTCACTTAACATGTGTCCTCAACACTGGTCTGGCAGCTTATGTGGTAAACATATACGGGCGGGTGCCCAATCCCGATAGGTGTTGAAATAGGGTAGCTATCCCCCCGCCAAAGGTGGCTTTCTAGGGCCGTTCCTAGCTGATGCTGAGAGGATTGGGTTCTAGTCATGTGGTGATGGGCTGGTTTATCAGAGTGAGAACTGAGCGATCTCTGCCATACCCATAGCTTACTCTGACTGTTCCTTTTACTTATATATTTTCTAGATCTCAAGTGACGGCGTCTCTTCCGTGGATTGACCTCCCAATCTACCAACCTAGAGGTTGGTAGATTGGAAGCCAAAGCGTCACATTTTCCCTTTGTCCCTCAACTTTCTCTTCATAATAGCCGAGGGGCACAAGGCCCTGGGTGGGGCTTTGGTTTCCCGGGCGTTTCAGCACCCTCCTCAGCTCCCTGCCATGGAATGGCTTCGGTCACCCAGGCTTTATTGTAGTAGGCAGGGAGGGTTCTGTTGGGGCGCTCGGTTATGGCCTTGGCCTTGCTCGGGGCCTTGGGGCTGTTCGGCCAGGCAGTCTGAGGAACAACAACAACAACAACAACAACATATATAATATTCCGGTTGCCTAGATTCATCTATCATTAGTCTAGATTCCAATACCGTTGCAAAATATTCCAGAAATGTTGGCAGAAAATTGTTGATAATCGAATGTTGACTATAAATACTCTCGTGTGATACTGCCTTTACTGTTATTTTTACACTCAGTAGCTGGAGCGGTGGCGGCTTCAAGGGAGATGGTTTGATTCTTCGGGCCCCCATTCTCCCTCGTGTTTAGACCCATTAGTTTTGAGATTGTAAGACGTTCGCCCCAGTAGTTTGGCGATTTTAAGACCTTTCACCCATGCCTTTGTCAATATTAAGGCCTTTCGTGCAATTTAGGTGTCAATCGAATATCTGTCGAGCGATAGCGAGCCTGTAAAGTAGTAGTAACCGGCCTCTAGTTGGGACATTTATTTTGAAGGAGGGTGTTTAGTGGGTGTTTTTTTTAAGCTTGATAGAGTATTAGGAAGAAACTAACAAAACAACGTAAAAATATATCAATCAGCAAATAAATCCATCCATGTCCCCTTAACCCTATTTGTTCCAAGGCCTAGGGGGTATTTTGGGACCTCCTCTGTTTCGGGGCCGACCTGGCTTAAGGGGGGGCACCTGCTTTCTTTCACTTTCTCTCCTTTTCTCTCTTTCTCTGGCTTTCATCCATTCGGCCCCATTCAGCCCACTGTTTTAAGACGTTTATCCCCATCCAGGTGTCGATTTCTTCCTGGCGAGCGATAGCAAGCCAGCATTGTATGGAGAAATCAGGCTTCGCCGGAGAAATTTTTCTATCGAAAAATTTACAAGTTTAGCTTACTATCAAAACAAAAATATATACAGTATATGCTGCCTCGCTACCGCTCGCCAGGAAAATATTGACACCTGAATGGGGGTAAACGTCTTAAAAGAGTAGGCTGAATGGGGCCGAATGGATACAAGCCACAGAGAGAGGGAGAGAAAGAGAGAACAAGCGAGGTGGGCTCCAGAAGGTACAAGTGCATAGTGTTCTTCCAGACTGGGACACCTAATAGCGGTGTCACACGATAAATGTTTCCGTCAATTTTTACGGGTAATTGTAGTTTGGCAGCTTCAACATTTAAGTTCCGTAAGAATTAAACCAGCTAACATAATCTATCGTCGATCTAGTTTCCGTTGCCAATGCGAAAGAGCCTCAAAATATTACGAGAACAAACTTGCACATCGAAAATTACCGGAAAATGCGCTCGTGTGACACCGCCTTTATAGTACGGTCGCGCTAATAAGTCATGTCCCAGCTGGCATTACGTTTCGCTTGCTCTGTGCTGTATTAATGTCTGTCAGATGTTGAATAGGGTTGGTAAGTGTAGGAACAGGTTTGTATATTCCACTCAATATGAAGAAATGAAGCTTAGATATTGCCGATACCAATTATTGATCAAAACATAATTAGTGCCGAGACACCACTTATTAGCGCGACTGTACATGGGCTCAAACCTGGTGGTAGTGTTCCAGGAAGCTGCCCTGTCATTAGCGTAATTCATAAAGCGTGGAATTTCAGTGTGGATATCCTGGGTTCGAGTCCTTGGAGTGCCGCATGTATTTGTTGATTTCATTATTTGAGTTTAGAAGTAAAGTTGGTTGGTGAAACACTATTAACCTGCCAAGTGCGCATGGGGGTAATTGGAAACGTCCCCCTGTGCTGACGTATTTGAGGTGTTTCCGTCACTAAAATATTCTATCTATCTATCTATTGCCTGACGCCGTGATCCCCGAAGGGGTGGCCACGAACGAACCGCCCCCATGCACCTCTGTCCCCAGTCAGTCGACGCCCCTCCCCCCAACCAGCACCGCCTTCATTCATGTAGTTCCTCACTCCATCCTTCCACCTCATATTCGGTCTACCTCTCCCCCTCTGTCCCTCCACCTCGCTCTCGTACACCCTCTTAGTCATTCTCTCGCTTTCCATACGTTCCATATGGCCGAACCATCTCAAGTTGTTCCTTTTCACACTTTCCAGCACATCTACCTCCACACCACACCTCCTTCTTACTTCCTCATTAGTCTGTCTATCCCTCCATGTAATTCCGCACGCACTCCTTAAGTAATTCATTTCCACTGCTCTCACTCTTGGTCTGAGTCTCTCAACCAACGTCCATGCTTCGCTTCCGTAAGTCAGTGTCGGGATTACCACACTGTCATGCAAGGACTTCTTCACTTCCATACTGACCACCCTATTTCTTGTTACTGCTTTTAGCGTTCCTACAACCCTCTTCCCCTGTTGTACCCTCTCCCGCACCTCTTCATCCATAGTCCCATCTTTACTCAACACACTGCCCAGATACTTAAAAAAGTTGACGATCTCCATAGCCTGACCGTTCAGCTTCACCTCACACTCTGTGACTTCACCCCTTTCGAAGACCATAACCTTGCTCTTCCCCGTATTTACCTTCAAATTCCGTTTTTCGCACACTGTTCCAAACTCATTTACCAGACCCTGCAACTCCCATTCATTATCACTCATCAGAACTGTATCATCCGCAAACAGCAGTATAGGTAGCTTCCACTCAATTCCCTCCCTTTTCAGCGATACACCAACATCCACTGCTCTTGATAGTATTTCTTTCATAACTCCATCCATATATGGATGGATATATATGGATATATTTTAATACTAAAATATTCATTGTACCATTAATAGCATTAATAATTATCCATATGCACCTATTATGGGTTGATTATAAAGGTATTAACCTGAAACAACAATAAAACGAGTGAAAACAGCGTTTGGATGGTCAAAATCGGAGATATAGCCCGCGAGTTGTATAATGTATTGGTGAGGCAAACTGCTTTCCCGCCAATTTCCCCCAAGGCCACTGAGACACAGTCGATCGATACTCTCTCTCTCTCTCTTGCACTCGCTTGCCATCAGTGATGACAACACCCTGCTTGCAACTCGCTAATGTTAGCACAAAAATATACCTCAGAATAAGGGAATAATAGGGAAAATAGGTGATAACTGAAGGAGAGGAGGAAAGTGGGGAAGGAGGGGAGGTAGAGGACTGAGATTTTGCATGGCCCAGGGGCCAAAAAAAAAAAAAAAAAAAAAAATAAAAATATATTTTTTTTTTTTTCGATGTCAAAAGTTGATTTTTTGTTTTACTTACTCTCAAGAGTCTTCCCGCAGTCCGCCGGGGGAACTCTTAAGAGTCTCCCCGCAGTTCCCGGGTTAATAAACCCTTTAGCGCACTGCAGGACACGATCACGTCCAACAGGGATACTTTAAACCTTTGTGACCACCAGGGGTGTTTAGAAACCTTTAATTTAATTACTTTAACCTCGGCAGTTGTCTTTGAACGAGAAAACTAGGAACGGCTTCGAGGCAGTCTGCGGCCTGTGTCCTGGGGATGGTAATTTGTCCACGCCATTTTGCCTATGTGATATGACCTACACAATTTCACTTGAAGCACGCAAATCTGATGACCGAAAACTGTATAGGTGACAGTTTGCATCCTCTCACACGTTCAGGCTTGCCAGTGGGATTGTAAGAAGCATGAATGACAGAGCGAAAGAAGTTGTTGAAGTGCCTGTAAGAAGGTGTTAGTTGGGTGATTTCGAGCAATTCCGTGACCGTGGAGAGCATAGGTTCGTTTCTCAGTGGATTTGTTATCTTTGAGGGCTAATTAAAGAATTTAGCGGGGGTGACCCTTACAAAAGTGTGGGCGGAATTCGTGAGAGCACGAAAAAACAAAATGGCCGACAAAATTGTATTTTGTCATGGTTTCGACTTCAATGTTGTTCAATATATGGATTCAGGTTTTTTTTTTTGGATCAAGGAATCCATATTTCATATCCGTTTTATAATTTGATCTAGTTTAGACCTTCAAATCCAAGATGGCCACCAATTTTCAGCTAATAAATAGGTAAAATTATCACATCTTTGTATAGTCTTCAAAATAGACTAACTAAAGCTCTTATCATGCTGATTTATGTTTTATGATTTATGTTATGTTATTGATCTGCTGGAATACCAGGTTAAGCATAAGAATTTGCCATATTTTTTACATTCTCTCTATTTAGAGGTACTCCAAACTTGGTGGTACAATATCGGTCTTCATACCTTTTGCATAATACATGACAAAAGTATTGTAACCAAGTGCTTTCAATCTCGTTTCTGAAATTCTGAAATATTGAAATCTGAACATAAAGATATCCAATTGTCCTTTGATTACTTATTTAAGTACAATATATATTTGCACCTAAATATTAATGATACTGTAGCAGGAAAATATTTTCTCTTTAGCATACTCACAAATGTCTGACTTGTCAGGTTGTATTAACTCTACACCTTTCATCCATGGCTTGCATACCATTTGATATGCCCACCTATAAAACAATTGTGCAGCTCTAGGCAGAGAATCCAGAATTATTCAAAGACATCATCCCAATTCTTGGGGCGTTCCATCAGCAGATGTCCTACATATATGCTATCTACAAGAGATTCAAGGGATCTGGCATGGCAGATACTCTGGTTGCAGCAGGGATAGTAGTAGACAGATTTGCCGACCAAGCACTACGAGGAAAGCATTACAGATGGGCCGCGCGCTGCATCATGCTCTGGAGGGAGGCCCTCATCCATCAACGTCTGAGCAAAATTCTTGATTATGGGGAACTATCACAGGACATCCAAGCAAACCTTGACATTCTGCACAATGCACTGTCCAAGACCCAAGATAATCTACATAAAGCACAAAAGGATCTACAGATTGATAATTATATAAAGGCACTGATTAACAAAGTTGATGAGAAACCTGGTATCGACATGGGGGACTTTTGGGTCTCATTCTTGGAAACGACAGATCCTCACATCCAACATATTTATGCATGTCATGTCCGAAATGGTTCAGAGTATCCATCATCAACATACAACATGCTGCCTGGACTGATGGCGTACGACAACCATGATTATGGGAGGTGGTTGCCAGATTATTGGGCGATGCTGTCTTCACTGTCAGATGAGCAAATGGCCTTCTTTAACCCTTCCAACCCGGGCTGCCTTACAAAAGGACGGAGCTCGTATCCGGTCGATCTGGCTGAAAAACAACAAAAGTAAACTAAGGCTAATCTCGCTTAATATACTACCTAAATTAAATGAAATATATGTCTAAATGTGCGCCTTACCCTGCCGCGTATAATGGCGTTAAGTAGAGCTCTCTAGCTCAACTGGTTCTGGAGTTATGGCGATGGAAGTGGAGGTAACTTTTGCCGCGTATTTACCTCGGCGCGTCCGAACACTCAACCGCGGCCCCGGCTACGACGCCCAGTTGCACTCGTCGCTCCACCCGCAATTATGCCGGGAAGTGATTTGATAGTGTTTTATTGTTTATTATGCCATTTATTATAGTTATTATTGTTATTTTCAATCAATAAAGTTATTTTCATGAAGTTATTTGTGTCTCTGTCACATATTACTTAGTTGTATTATTATTATTATGATTATAGTGTCACTTTCACTGGACTTTGATAATTGATGGTGTAATTTTCACTTTTATGTATTGTTAGGTAAGCTAATAATATATATAGTGTCACTTTCACTTGTTCATATTGTTATGAAGGCACTTATTATTACATATGTGTGTCTCTTTCACTTATACTTAGTTTTATTATTATTATAGTGTCACTTTCACTAGACTAGGCTTATTGATAGTGTCATTTTCACTTATTTATTGTTAGAAATATATATTTTAGTGTCACTTTCACTTGTTCATATTGTTATGAAGGCACTTATTATTACTTATGTGTGTCCTTTTCACTTATACTTAGTTATATTATTATTCTTAGCCTACATTTGAGTGTCACTTTCACTGTTGTCACTTTCACTTCAAAAGTTTATTAGAGTGTGGAAGTCGTTGAAGCAGGTGCCAGTACACTGTCCCACTTGACACTCGAGGCATTCCCAAGTGGTTTTGGTGACTTTGCGGGGTCTTCTAGTTGTGTGGCTGCACACATGGCACCTCTTCTGCCTCCTAACTTTACTACCTGGTGCTTTGAAAGGAAGGGCGTTGAGCTGGTGCTTCCTGAAAAATTCAGCACACCCCGTTCTGTCCAGCTGGCCTGGTCCTTGTAGTTGCCTCCCTGGTGTACCCGCATGTTTAGCCAGGAGCTCAAGTATCACCTGTTTGTGGAACTTCTGCAGGGACTTGTACTTCTTGGCTCCTGGAGTCCTCAGATGGTAGATGTTGTAGGCATTGAGGACCGACATATCTACCGTATGCAGGATAAACTTCTTGTACCACCTGCAAGATGTTCGCAGGGAGTCGATGAAGCCCATCTGCATGTCGGACTTGTCGATGAGGCGCATGTTGATGTTGTAGTCCAGGACAGCAGCTGGTTTCTGGACGGGGTTCTTCGTTCTTCGGTCCACCTTCCCTGTGGCGGCCATCTCGGCTTTGTGGCATGTGGTGAGGAGGTTGACCTTCCGCTGGTCATGCCAGTGGATGGAGAGGATGGGACCAATCTTCTTGTGGAAAATGTCCATCTTCTTCGTCTTGGTTGGGTAGCCTGGCATGCCCTTCCTCTTGGCCTTGACTGTGCCGACAGTTCCGGTCTTGCGGTCATGGAGGTACTTGGTCAGGATAGGCGACGTGTAGTAGTTATCAGTGTAGAGGATGTGTTTTTTATGGAAGTGCCTCTCCATCATCTTCTTTACTACAGCGCCGCCAAAACCAATGAGGGGGTCAGTCTGAATTTCGCCACCACTGCCGCTGTAGACCACAAAGTCCAGCACATACCCCGTTAAACAGTCGCAGAGGACGAAGAGCTTGATGCCGAAGCGGTGTCTCTTGGACGGGATATACTGTCGGAAGCGCAGTCTACCACGGAACAGGACCAGAGACTCGTCGAGGCACATCTTCTGGAAAGGAATCAGGTAGGTGGTGAACCGATGACGTATCATGTCATACAGCTTCCTGATCTTCCATAATGAGTCAGGAAGGTGGACTGCCATGTTGTTTGTCAGGTGGAGATAGGAGAGGATGTCGAAGTACCTATCCCTGGACATGTACTTGCCAAATGCTGGAGTCGTTATGAGGTCGCCAGTGATCCAGTAGTCGGCAAGAACGTGCTTCCTTATATGTGTCATCAGCATTGTGAGTGCCAAGAACACATATAGTTCTGCCACAGTGACAGCTCTCCATGCCACCATCTTGGCACTGGTCTTCTTCCCAAGAAAGTTGGCACAGATAGCATGGTGGTTATTTGTCTCTTCGACGAGGTATTCCATGACTTCATTGTCATAGAAGCCACAGAAAAGTTCACTGGGGGTAGCATCTGGGCCACAGGGATATGCTGGTGACACCCCGGAACCCATCTGTACCTCGTCAAAGGCAGGACAATCTGGCTCAAAATCCGCCCCATCTGTCCACACAAACAGGTTGGATGCTCGTGCACGTGCAGCTGCAGCAGCCACACGCCCTGGATGCCCTGGCACACGCCCTTGGCCACGCGGACGCCCTGCATGCCCACGCCCACGCCCACGCCCAGGGGCATCGGCGTTGGCAGGCTGACCACGCCCACGACCTCGCCCTCGAACTCGTCTTGTCGGGACTTCCTCTTCCTCTTCCTCCTCCTCCTCCTCCTCCTCAGGCGACGTCAGGTCATCTGGGGCAATGTTGGGGTCGTCAGTATCCTCTTCAGGAGACAATTCGGGTGAAGAAGTGACCGGGCGTCGGCGGCGTGGGGCGCGGGAGGCTACGGGTGGTTCAACAATGGGAGCCTCAGCCTCGGGAGTTGGGCTCCTTTTGCGGCGAGCCGAGGGCTTCTCCGCACAAAATAATGCTCTGCGGTGTGTTGAGGGCTCTGGCACACCACTAATACCACTATTAGAGGCACTTTGGTCATCCTGAGGGAGAGATGAAGCCGAGGGCTGTGGGTGACCCACGCGTCTACCGCTTCCCTAGCCTTTTCTGCTGCTGCCCTGCGTGCTTTTTTAGCTGCACTTTTCACCAAAGATTGTTTATAGAAATATTTGCCCACTTTCAAGGGCGTACGGGCAGGCAAAAAAGGGGAAGGTCCTGGGCTAGGGCTAGGGCTAGGCCTAACCTGACCTAGCAAAGATGGCGAGGGGGTTGGCCTAGGTTCTAGTACACTTGGAAGTTCAATAGCACCTTCCTGAAACACTTCCACATCAGGTTCTTCACTACTGTCTCCCCCCTCAAATAAATCTACATTGTCGTCGTCTCCAAACCCAACGAAATCGTCATCTTCGCTTGCACTTATAAATTGTTCTTTGTCCACCAAACTTTCGCCACTGCTCTCTTCAATGTCAAAAAGTTCTCGCTGTATAGCACTATCACTCAACAAACGTTTCACTTTCTTTCGTTGAGCTTTCTTCTCGGTTGCAACAGGCGTCGAAGTTGCGAGCAGGGTAGCAGTGGGGCGCGCGGGAGGTTGCACAGAATCGGACGTGTCGGAATTAATGATTTCACTATAACTCGTTATGGCGGCCACTTTGGAACTGATAACGGTAGTAGTTGAGGCTTGGTGGCGCTGCGATCGCCCCTGCAAAGTAAATTTTGGCCGCGCGAATTTCAAAGCACGCTTTCAAGCACAGGGATTTTAAAAGGACACCCGGGTACCGGCCCATCTGCCGCGCCGTTCTTTTAAAAGGACACCCAGGCTGGAAGGGTTAACAATCATTTTGCACAGTCAATGACAGGGCTACCCTACTCTTGTCAGCCACTAGACCTTTTGATAGAAACGACCATGAACCTGAACTCAAAGCTGAAACAAGGATGGCTGCAACTGCTACAGAATAAAAAGCAACTTTTTTCAACAACAAGGAATGCAAACAATGCCGCTAGGATAAAAGCTATTGTGAGTCGGAATCTTAAGTGTTACCGTCACCATAGATAGCATTGTGAGTGCCAACCAGCAAGAATGGAAAAAGATGAGCAGGCATTGCAGGACCTGCTGACATGTATGACAAAATTTGAAGCTATGCCATTTGATGAATCCAAACCAGCACTTAGGTCTCTACAGTCTGGCCTGGTTGCCTCACCTGATCTTGTTCAAGACCTCAAGATGGCACTATCACATGGTAAAACTCAGGTTGAAACCCTACTACAAGAGCGAGTGTTCACCAAGACCAAGCCTCTCACCGCAACCATCCACAAGAATAAGAGGCTGAATTTTGCAAGCGAGCAGATACATACTCCATCTGGTGCCTCCATGAAGGTGGCCCAAATGGAGAGGTCTGGGCTGGTGGCCCTGGTAGACCTTGCAGAGGGGTCAGGTATGATCCAGCTTGAATCGGCACTTGAGGGGCGTGTAACAGAAGAGTGCCTATCAATGTACAGTAGGTGGATCAATGTGCAAAACAAGTAAGAGCAAGTTGTAACAGCTGTTCAACTTAGATCCAGTAGCTGAGAAACCACAGAAACACACCAGCCTTGTGGACATGTGTCTAATCTGGTGGCTAGCTACCCCCACACATGAGGACCATTAGGCTAGGAGGAGGGATGGGTCAGAATACCACTGGTATGACTACTTGGAGAAAGTATGTGTTCTTGTTTTATTACGACACACTGATGCACGCCTCATCATCCTTGTCAATAACAAGTACGATATTTCCTTCAGCATCAAGGACAATGAGCATGATCGACGGGCAGCAAAACATCAACACATCCCTAATATTTTTCTCAAGCCTGAAGACACATTCCCTGGAGATGTAGACTTCAAGAAACTTATGGTCAATTCAGCAAACAAGGTTAGACTGCAGATGCTTGTGAAGAATCATATGACAGCACAAATTGGTCGGGTACGAGGTGAAGTCATCTACTGTGAGGGCGAAATGTCAGCCAACCTTAAGACCGGTGTGAGGAGCATGCACTATGGATTCAAGCATCCAGAGACTGATACAATGCTGATTTCTGCCTATGCCCAGTTGAGGACAGAGAACTACACTGAAGCAGTTGTACTCGACAGCGAGGACACAGATGTGTACGTCCAAGCGACTTACGTCTCGCATCAACTTCGTGGTGATTTGCTAATGAAACAGTTGATCAATTGCCATACCATGGTCTCAGAAGATGTTGCAAAAATCCTTTTACCACTCCATGTGATCTCTGGCAGTAATCATACATCAGGGTTTTATGGACATGGAAAAAAAACAAGTTTTACAGAAGGTATTTGATGATTCTGTGGGACGAGAGCTGTTGGGTCGGGTGGGTGAGAGTCCGGAGTTACAGGAAGATGTCAAAGCCGATATGAAAGCATTTGTCCTCTCCACAGTCTATGGTGAGAGTGTGAATACTACTTGTGCACAGACCAGGGTTTCCAAGTCGCACAGACAGAAGAAAAAGAGTATGGTTCGCCTACCCCCGGATTATGACACTTTGAATCACCATTTGGAAAGGACAAACTACATCATATATTGCCAGCTCCTTTACAACCTGTTAGAGCATCCATCCCCCATTGGCCACGGTTAGATCATGAATGTGAAGTGCCGACCAGTGCGCTACACCCTGCCACCTTTTCCCCATCGGCTTACACCTCGTGACTTTTCAGATGATAGCATCAATGGGAGGAGCAGTGATGATGATAGTGATTTAGGAGAGTCAACTGATTCAGATGAGGAGTAGTGGTCCATTATTTATCTATCATTGCTTAGTTGGAAATCCAGGGTAAATACATTATATTTTCATTTACATACTGTACATATAGAATAGAACTGATATAACAGAACATTAATAGCCACTCCTCTATCAAATGGTATGCAAGCCATGGATGAAAGGTGTAGGGTTAATACAACAGACAAGTCAGACATTTGTGAGTATACTAAAGAGAAAATATGTTCCTGCTACAGTATTATTAATATATATATATATATATATATATATATATATATATATATATATATATATATATATATATATATATATATATATATATATTAATAATACTGTAGCAGGAACATATTTTCTCTTTAGTATACTCACAAATGTCTGACTTGTCTGTTGTATTAACTCTACACCTTTCATCCATGGCTTGCATACCATTTGATAGAGGAGTGGCTATTAATTTATGGCTGATTTATGTTTTATGATTTATGTTATGCTATTGATCTGCTGGAATGCCAGGTTAAGCATAAGAATTTGTCAATTTTTTTACATTCTCTCTATTTAGAGGTACTCCAAACTTGGTGGTACAATATCGGTCTTCATACCTTATGCATAATACATGACAAAAGTATTGTAACCAAGTGCTTTCAATCTCGTTTCTTAAAGTCTGAAATATTGAAATCTGAACATAAAGATATCCAATTGTTCTTTGATTACTTATTTAAGTACAATATATATATATATATATATATATATATATATATATATATATATATATATATATATATATATATATATATTGTACTTAAATAAGTAATCAAAGAACAATTGGATATCTTTATGTTCAGATTTCAATATTTCAGACTTTAAGAAACGAGATTGAAAGCACTTGGTTACAATACTTTTGTCATGTATTATGCATAAGGTATGAAGACCGATATTGTACCACCAAGTTTGGAGTACCTCTAAATAGAGAGAATGTAAAAAAATTGACAAATTCTTATGCTTAACCTGGCATTCCAGCAGATCAATAGCATAACATAAATCATAAAACATAAATCAGCATGATAAGAGCTTTAGTTAGTCTAATTTGAAGACTATACAAAAATGTGAAAATGTTACCTATTTATTAGCTGAAAATTGGTGGCCATCTTGGATTTGAAGGTCTAAACTATGTCAAATTATAAATCGGATATGAAATATGGATTCCTTGACACC